>JAHZMW010004078.1:0-25545 GCA_027743745.1 Alloscopus bannaensis | reverse complement strand
TCCTTTCTGGGAGCCAAATTTGGATCCCAGGGAGCCAAATTTGGCTCCTGCGCACCCACTGCCTTGTGCCTCATGTAATAGAGTCCAAAGGTGAATTTCTGCTCAATAATATTGAGTTTGTAAGGAAATGATCCGGTGGGTTCCCTGTAACACTGCATGCTACCATAATGTTTAACATTTTGAAAAAGTAGTCACTTTTGATACAAAGCAGCTTTGGTATTCCATTTTTTTAGTGCGCATTGGCAAGTATTAAATGTTTGCTTTCATTAATATTTAAAAATTGTGGAAAGCCCATCGTATTTACTTAATACACATTCATTTTGCCGGCGACACCATGACCCTTTGTTTTTCCGACATCGAAACCAGAGAGACTTTTAGACGCCTCAATGAAATCACTGTAGCTTTTGGCAGTTGCCTGGGAGCTCCACTTTGTCACACTTTGGAAGACTATGTGATCTATATAAAGGAACGCGAAGGGAAGCGATTGGTATGGGAAGGAAATTCTCCGCAGGTAAATTTTTAAATGTAGTTAGTAAATACACCAAGGAAATCATCATCATAGAATTGATAATCTCGTTAAGCTTCATAGACGGAGAAAAGTGATCGAATTTATTATGAGGGTGAGTTGTCTTGAGGGTCTCACATCGGATACGACATACTTGGCTTTGTATGTTTATGATCGATTCTCTGATCGTCACGACATTATGGAAAGTCAGTTGCAGTTTGTAGCACTCGTCTGCATTGCTCTTGCTGGTATGCATTCATTAATTAATGTGCTCTTCATTTGATCGACGTCACTCTCCTTATTGTATAAAATAAAATAAAACTACATGTATGAACAGGAAAATTGCTGGAGTCAGACCCAAAAGTTCCTAAATTTCGCCGATTGGCCCACTACACACCAAGCTACTCTTCGGCAGCTTCAATGAGTCGACTTCGTGTTTTGGAGGGGTTGGTTCTGGAGTCGTTTAATTTTGATTTACTTGTTCCAACGGAAATCACCTTCTTCCAGTACTTCCTCTTGTACGCAGTGGAAGGCTTAAGCACAGCCATAACAGACGCAAACAATAACGTCATTCCGCAGTTTTCTTCAAATGAGAAGGTGGATGAGCAATCGACCAGGGTCCTATTTCCGTTCAATCGTGTTCCAGGAATCAAGCTCCTACACGATATTCAAGAAGCAGGCTTTCTCGTCCTGGAGGAGTTGGCTCGCTGTAAATCCATTTCTACATATGCATTATCATCACTTTTCCTTAAAATCGGAATATTATTGTTGCAAACATTTAAGATAATTGTTGTGTAATCCGCAATGCAGGTGAGCCAGTGAACCAATATCGACCGTCTTTGATTGCAGCGGCAAGCCTGATGTTTGCACGGAGAGAGCATGGATTAAACTTTTGGACACCAAGGCTGGCGGCAGTCACCACATACTCGTTGGAGGAGGTTGTTAATTGTCTTCATAATCATGTAGAGCCAAGAGTGGCAACCCTTCCTTTTTCGCAGAATTTCAATAAACCCGTCCTAATCACTGCGAACCTTGAGCTTCACATCAGTACTAATTATAGTTTCGTCTAGTCATTGCGTTAATGTAATTTACCGCCTGTTTTTGCGAAATTGCAAACATGCATTTTAAAAGTTATAATTTAGAATCGCGTTCTCGAGAATTTTACTGCTTTTTCATCTTTATTTTTATACCGAGAAAGGATGCATTACAGTTTTACATTTTTTATAAATATGCGAAGGTACACAAATCTATGAAAATAAACTGATAAAATTCAAACACTCTTCTTGACGTTCCTACACTGTTGAATTTACTACACGAGTAGGATGCAGCAACTGTGGTAGAAAATCAACTAAAACCTTTAAAATGCTTAAAAGTATCATTTAAAATCGTAACATCTACGTGTTCTTTTTATATTGAATTGTTTGCAATGTGTATATTGAAATAAATTGAAAGGACGATAAATGTTTCACGTCAATGTTAGAATTAACACTGGAGTTGCTCAATTTTCAACGTTTTCCTTTACAAAACCTGATAGCTGAATACTACACCATCCTTCTTGAAGGAGTACTCTGGCACAATCTTCCTTCCTATCTGTAGACCAAGTAAATCAAAGGTCTCACTCATTAACCAGATCAATAGCATGAATATGTCGTTGTGGAATTTGAAAGAAAGGCGTCACTGCAGAGGCCATGTAGGCGAGCTGACAATAATAGTGAAGCAGACTATTGTCTATCTGGTGAGTCTCGACTAACCTGTTTCCAAACCCCTTTCTTCTCTAGCTCATCCATATATGGCTCCAAGCGTCCAACGTACTCTTGTACATAAGTGAGATACTCCTCTCTCATCACAATGAATATTGTTCCACCTTCAAAATCGCAAATTGGAAATAGAAAAAAAAATCTTGTAAAACGGGTAAGTTGTAGCTACTCATCCGGAGATGTAGTATGTACCTGGCTTCACTACACGAATCATTTCATCCACCGCAGTGACAGGAATGTGTCCTTCACCCATCCCCCCAGCAATTACTAAAGCGTCATAAGTGTCTAGAAATCACAGGATGCATCAGTTTTTACGGATTAAGTATTATTAAGATTATTGAGTGCTATATGAATTGAAATCATCAGAGTACATCACGTGTATGTACTGCGTATGAACTAACTTGGCTCAATTCCATCCACTGGCTCGTGTCCCAAGGCACTTTCAAATGTTTTCTCGTAGATCCCCCGCTTCGTCAAAACTTCGAGCATACCTGCTGAAGGTTCCAGAGCATGAATCAACCTGTACATGAAGAACACCGTTTATCAGCCTGAAAATTGGCGCACCAAGCAAAAAAGTATAGCATCACATACTTGAAGCCCACTTTGTCTAGCTCCGCTCCAACTCGACCTGTCCCAGCAGCGACATCCAGGATTTTGAGATTTGTCCGCTTGTCTTCTTCATAGTACTCTGCCATCGCAGATGCTGCAATTTCCGGACCGTTGTACCTTCCAGGGCATAGATCCTGACAGATATGAAAAGACGAACTTTACAATGATGTTTCAGACTCAAACAATATGATTTGGTTTGTACTATACCTTGTCATAATTAGATGCCCATTGGGTGTACACCTGAACCATTTCTTCGTGACTGATCCCTGTTTTGTGAGCCTTGTAATTGTTGAGATACTCCTGCGCATCCGTTTTGTCCACATTGTCAAATCCCTCGACACTTGTGGCGCGGTCACCTTCTCGAGCCGGCGTCAAAGTCCCATTCAATACGCCATTACCGACGTGATTGTCGGTTTGATCCTTGGCTGTTTTCGAAGGGCTACTGGAGCCGTTCACAGTGACGTCAATTTCAGAACCATTCATGGTGGCAAGTGGCAAGGCTCACGAGGAAGGATTGAGAGCTAATACTGGACAACTTGACAAGTGAAATGCGTGGCTGCGTTTCGGGAGGAATGAACGACGACTATGAAGACGGTACGGTGTTTCGTCGTCAAGCTCTCCGACCGACTATTTGTGAAGGCAAAATGCTGACAAGACAAGGACTGTGTGGTAACCTGCAAGCTCACTGGCTACACGACATCTCTAATTGAGAAGCTATCGATTTTTTCGCCTTCTTTGGATGTCTGCATAACTTTTACATGGCAGTTTTACCTCCTCGTTGTTGCATGGACCTAACCTAATGTTATGGGTCTGGCTCACGATTTCTTGCCTTTCAATCTTGCGAGAGAATGCTTGCACTTGTTACTTACAGTCCCACCACCTACTTACCCGTGTGTAAGCATTATATCCCTAAATATATAATGCTCTATCATTTCATCAGGCTTGACAATTTCATGGATGGCATATTACCGTAAAACTTCTGAAAATAGTGGGTTCATACGTGCTATACAAATTGGGGCTTGATACTGAACTGGGTTACTTCGAAGGAGGGCCTATTTGCGGAAAGGGTTATCGTTTGTATTGTTACAATTTAGAGTAAATTGGTACATTGAACTGATCAAATTAATAGAAACCTCATCAATGGTAGATTGCTAAGGAAATATTATGATGTTGTCACTTGAAACTACTTTATTATATTATGGAATGCTCAGGTGTAGAAATTAACGGGTGATTCAAATATAGGCATACAAATTTTGATAAAGGGTAAGGAATTGAGAGGGTCACAAAAAACCTTTTGAAGTGTGATATTACTTCAACAATATATGACTTCAATTAATTTTGTCTTCAAATATTGGAAGGATATAGCAAATCTATTATACGCAGCGGGATTAACATAGGAATTAGTAAGTGAAATATTTAAAACAAAAATCCCAAGTGTTTGGTTTCAAATAATTCAAAAAAAAAGCTGCAAAAGAAACAGTTTCAATTTCAAAGGATTTTCGTGAATGATGAAAATCGCAGTTCCCCTAACATTCTATTCAATGTAATTTGCTATGTTTACCTATTTATGAATCACCCATTATGAACCAAGCAAAGTCATGAAATTTAAGTTGTGAAGATGCGCACTGAGTTTGCCAGCATTATTTCATATAAACGGCATTCAATCATTGTGCTTCGGACGCACCTTTTGCAGCTTCCAAAATTTATAGACATCATCTTCATGTACGCACACAATTTTTGCATATTATTGAGTTAGTGTTGTGTTTCAAACTGCCAACAGAATGCCATAAAATTGAACGTTCATAAATCCCATTCAGGAATTCCAATGAAGTTCGAGGAAAGCATGAAAAAAAAACCAGTGAGAGCGAGATGCATTAGTGTACAGTAACTCAAGAAAGTCATTCACAATTTTTTATCAGCGTGTTCAGGAGTGTCACATATCTCACCACACCATACCGAAGTCCTTTTGTGAGCCGAAAGCAGCCAGGAACTGAACATCAAAAAACAAGTTGGCGTAGATTTCTTATCGGCTATTACGCTTCCTTTCATTCATTCTGGAAAATAAGCGTTCAGTCATGAATAGAGAAAAGGCCTATTTTATGTGAACATCCGTAAACAAGTATAGAAGCATACACTATACCGCCCTTTCTTATTCATTGACTATGAAAATAAAGATTCGTAGATTGACATGAACTCAGTTTTACAACCCTTGATGTAAAAAAATGTGAGGAACTTTTCAAGTGTTTGTTATGTAATATGGTTTCAGACTTTCTAGAGAGAAAATTAAGATGGAATGATTTTTACGGCTAATTGCGTTAGATTTTGCTTGAATTAAAAGGGGAGTTCGCTAATACAGGCTTTTACGTCAGTTGCCTAAAATTTGACTAAAATGTGTTTAAAAAATCATCTATGTCTGTATTGATTACAACACAAATGACAGTATTTCACACAGTTTAACAACACTTTGTTTGAGCGACATTGCTTCATTGGTAGTTCGAGAACAATTACGAGTTTAATGCCTTCTCGGATTGCAAAATTGTGGCATGGCATGATGGCTAGGAGCGCACAACTTGCACTGCGAAAGAACTAGGAATTAAATTGAATCTATATACTTCGAAAGGCATGGACTTCTCTCCGAAAGTTGTGCAGCTATTCCGTTTAACCTCTTTGAGACACTCTTTGGTTGCTTCATGGTACTACGCAAAATTATTTTAACTAAAACAATTGCAGGCGGCAAACAAAGGATGAAGCTGTGATGAATGCTTAACACAGTATGTAGTACGTACGATTATTCGGTTTCACGGGCGCAATACCTGGGGAATGGAAGTGTTCCTGTAAAAAAAGTCAGTGACGCGTACGGTTAAACATAAATCAAATGAGTTTTTAAATTTCTACTCAAAATCAACCCCAGCGCATATGAATTCTATTTGCTAAATTTCTGCCGCAACCTTAAACATGGTTCGTGCTGTTAGAGTATGGTGAAATCAACCAACTTGTTTGTCAAATTAAAAAAAGCATATCACACAGCAGTAGAAAACATGGTTTATTTACAAAGACTAGCACAGAGATAACCACTACTCGTTGTAGTTCTCTCTATTCAGTTTCGTTCTACGTCTGGTGTTTGGACTGGAAACAAAGAGTTTATGTGGTAAGTATGCGTAAGTTCCTCTAATACGCTTTCCTTTCCAGTTGACGGCATACGGCAGCAGAGCCGGTCTTCGGAAAAATATTCCTTTCCCATTTGGAGTGTGAACGTAAAGCTTACATTGATGTCTACTGCTTGCTGTTACGGCAATCCAACCTGTCATAAATAATTCTTGATAATAAAAAAGTACACATATACTTCAGCCAATTTGTGGCATAATTAATTTTAAAATTACCGATCGATGACAAAACAATATCCATACAACTTCTTGTATTGCTTCTTCCATTGAACTCTATCATCTTGCCTATCAAAGGGGGAAACTGAGCAATCCGACTCATGTCTCCACACGGTGCACCTAAAACTTTGCTTCCCAAACTCTTTAAAACAACAACAATAATTGTGCTTATATATACTGTTGTGCGAATTTTTATAATCGCAATGAGAAGAAAATGTGTGGTGTAGATTGTAAACCTTTTCATAGACCTCGTCTGCGTCATCTATTTTAGTCATTGTCACAGGTAAAGAAGGATTGGTAAACAGGGTGTATCTTATCCCAGACTCTCCTTCTAGAAAGTCAAGTCTAGCTAAACCCCCAACAAAAAAGCTCATTCCTGGTTTAATGTAAAACGTCCTGGGTCGAATCAAAGTTTTCGGAAGCGACTGCATTAACTCCGGAAGCGTCAGAAGGTCCAAAATCTTGTAACCAAATCAATTAATTACTTTTACACAATGTTTCCAATATTATTGAAAATACAATAAAGAAATATTCATGTGCCATGTTATGAATTACTTGATTCTCATTTACGGCACCTGGTGTGTCGTACACCCAATGTCCTCTAGCGTAATCCGAGTGTTCAGGATCCCACTGCCCTGAGGTTCTAATTCTGGGAGGATTCCTTGATATGTTGACCCGGAAAATGTCTTTTACAGTTGTCGCGGCTTCCATTTCATTTAGCTTTTGTGTAGTTAAAAATGTTTTCCCTACATGGCCAGTTATAATAGCATGCTCCTCATCGCGGGTTTCACGCAAGTTCAGTTGCCTCTCCTCCTCTTCAGCCTTTAGGGCTGGCCGTTCCGCTTGTAAACGACGATACCGAAGTGCTCTCCTCCAACCATATAAATCCGCCATTGGAAACTGGAAAACAAATTAAACGGGTCAGATACATGCGGTAAGTTACGTGCAGTTTCAAAGAAGCATATTTGTTGCCAAATGCAGCTTAATTATTATGCGAATGTTACCTTGAGCAGATTTAAGGTAGTGCCAGGCCACTGTGACACTGTAGCACGCTGTACGAAATCGGAAGCTCGTGGATTGCACAAATCAGATTGCAGCAACAAGTTAAAGAGGCTCGACTTTCCAACATTGGTGCATCCCATGATGAAAAGGTCGCCTAATTACAGCACACATTTGTAGCCAAAAATGCTTAAATACATGCTTACCTACTTAAAAGTAATACTTGTGTGAGTAGTTTACCTTTGCCCTTAACCATATTAAAAATTGTGCTAACAACGTTAGCATCTAGCATCCCAACATCGACAGCACATTTGATCAAGTTTTTCTCCACTCGTTCCAGGTAGTCATCCGAATCTTGGGGGAGCATGTCCACCTTATTACCAACAAGGATTACAGGTCGCCTGTTTCCTGTAAGTTTTACAATTTCACATGTATGACACGAACAATACGTCAATTAATTTGTCAATCCAAGAATTTTCACGGCCAACATGTAAAAGTATGTTGCAAATTCTAACCTATAATATCCAAAATCCCTGGCCATATGCTGCACGGAAAATCAGTCAAATCCACCATTAGCAAAATCATTGCAAACTTTTCTCTGATTTTAGAAACAATCCGTGGGTACTCCTCCGGGCTGACATTAACATTAAGGGTAGCCTTATGAGCGTCAAGAATACTGCAGCGATAGCACACTGCCTCCATGAGATCCATCTTTTTTGCTCCTGTGAAGGTTTCACTTGAAATGTACCTTGAATTAATCGAAAATCATTATTATGAAATTCATTTCAGCAAAGAGATTACAACGCTCATTTAAAACATAATGTGGCAGTTTGTTACCCAGGAATGGATTGGTCTTGACAATGCAACAGTGCTCCGCAACCTCCACATGGAACGTTAGAAGGAGCAACGGCGGGATTTGGCGTCCCAGCATCTGCTAAGCAATCTTCAATCACTGACTCGAAAGGGTCGACTTCACGCTGATCATCGTGTAGAACTTGCTCCGCAGAAAAAGATGAGAAAGTTTTGAGCCTCTCTGCAGCACTCTCAAATGACTTGTCTCTCCCGTCAATACTCTCCAAAGTGGATGACAACTGCTCCTCCTCATCATCAAGGAACTTTGTTTTCCTCAAAATCTTGTATGGAAATTGAATAGCAGACTCTTCTTTACTTTCCAACGTTTGCCCCTCCTCACATATACTTTCCTCATGGCCGTCCTCTCCCTGCGGACTGTCTTCCAGCAAGTACTTAATAGACACTGGTGGTAAAATGGCGGTTTTCGAAATTAATTCTTCTTTCAGACTCTCCTTCGCCTCAAATCGCTTCTCCAGTCTTGCCCTGAAGTTCATTGGCGGCAGAAATTGTTCCAGGTAGGAGCTATAAACTAATTTATCCAACCAAGAAAAGTCCGTGTTTGGAACCGGGTCTGATCCCGTCGTCTTCCTACGTGTATTGGATGTCGCATCGCAGATCTCATTGCCGTCTTCTCTTCCACAATGCACCTCCTTCGAATCACACTGTGGGCGGCTTCCGCCACTGGACCGACTAATTTGTAGCAGCAAATTGTTCACTCTCAAATGTGTCAACCTGGACCGCAAAAGGCGATGCATCCTACTGACTCCTGATAGTTGTTGATACTCCTGATAGAATTTGTGCCGCCACTATTCCGTCATCTGCCACCGAAACTAAATCTAATTATCAAAATCAACAGCCATTCAATGATAATTACGCTATAAGTTTTGCTAGCATGCAGGAACTTCTCTGACAGCTCGTCTTCAACTCACATGAAGTCGTCCTCGACAGTTGTCGCTGGTGACCGTGACCGCGGTTAAACGACCATCCACCTAAAATGATAATCACAAAACACGAATAAATCCTTGCTAATTGGAATATAAATAGAAAAATACGAGGAAATGGAAGATAAACAATATCCTACAGCTTCACAAGCAACGAAACAAGCTTCACGAAAAAATCCTGTCCCCCTGGACGCAACCGTCGACAAACTGCGCTTATCAAGACGTTAACAATCAGTGTGATAACCAATAACCAAGTTTGCCAACAATGATCTACTCTCTGAAAGAAACTCGGGACTGATTGTGAGAATAATATTATTGCGTGTTCTCGCAAAAGAAGCCACCTCAAAAATCCAAAATTGTGGGGCAACTTGAGAATAAATGAGAGAATTATGGCCAAATCATATACTGTTTTCTTTAGCAGCATCAGCATGAAGCAGCGTGTGTTCATTTCATGTGAATTGAGAAACTGTTGACTTTGTCTCTTTGGCTTCGATTCACAAATTTCCGGCTTCCATGCATCTTCGATCATATCATTGCATGACACTAATGATTCTAAACTTATTATAATTATTATAAAAACTTGTGAAAATAATCCTCAGCTAAAAACTATAATGTAATAATAATAATATTACTAAATAAAACAAACATATCAGAGCAACTTTAGTGTTTTATTGTTACCTATACACGTACATTTTATATTTGAGTTTGTTTACGAGTTTTAAGGGATTTGCATATAAAATATCAAATTGATCTACATATTTTTATCACATGACAGAAATTGAATTGAGTATTAGACACAATATTTTGAGCACAGGTTGATTATCAAAACAAAAAATGTACTTTTTTAAAGCACCTTATGTGGTATTAACAATTTGTGTGTTTAAAGGGTACACATAGTAAAGCTAAATATGACTAGTTATGATTGTGGATTGAGCATTGACATTGTTCAGATATATTGCATATTTGTATACGAGATTGAAAGGACACAATAAGGAAGTTACAATAAATACACGCGATAAACTACGAAATATACCTCGCATAGGTACACTTAAATCTTGACTAGATAAGTAAATATTTGTATCACAGACAACAACATGTCAGCAACTGACGAAACAATCTGAATAAATAGCTTAAGGTACATGCAAGACATTCTTCTATTACTTTCTCTTGACAAAAGGCTTTCGAATTGAAGCAGCAGGCTATCTGCAAAAGAATTAGAATATTATTAGCCACATCAATAGTATTTAATATAAAATTCAGGGGGCTTCATTAATAATACTCTCAGACTGAGTTAAGATACGACCACATAAACCAGAAACATTTAACTGAAGATAAATAGATATAAATATCAAGGATTACTTACTTCTACATACGATCACGGTTCTCTTCCTCCATAGCATTGACGGTAGTGTCATCCTCGAAATCCAGCTCTAAATCATTAGGTGAGTTGACAAATTGCGAATCAAGCGAAAGTCGATCAAATTCTTCTGCTGCTTGCTCATAATCATAATCAACGATTGCTTCAGAATCCATATCATCCAGAAAATTTTGACCTCCACCTTCTCCGATTTGAGCTGAAAAAGAAGATCCCGGCTGTGGGCCGTCAGCCATCTGCAAATCGTTCCTAGCCTCGGTTTCCATAATATTCAAACCATACTGAGTCACTTGGTTGTTAATTTTGCGAGAGTTGAGATTATTTATTGCAGATCGAAGTGCAGCTGACGTGGATGGCATCGATTCCCGGTCCTCATTCCCCTGCAAACTGCTACGAGCTACTGGCTCCAGATTGAACTCCTTAAACTGCAAAGAAGTTCCAGACCTAGACGAAGATGGTTCCAGTTTTTGACCCATCGGATGATTGTGCATTCGAAAGGAATGCATGAGCGCATCTCCATTCATGAGCACGGGAACCTCTTCTCCATACGGGGTTGTCGTCATGGACCAGTTGGAGATAATATCCGCCTGGCCATCTAAAGTCTTGAAGATGTTTGCCATGTTCATTTTTTCGACAAAGTCTTCTTCCTCCTCTGCAAAACGACAAAATAACACAAGATTTCATCAACAACATAACCAACAGTCCGCCATGGAAGCGACCTATTCACCATAATTAAACTGAATACAAAGCGAATACTTAGACGAATTAGCCCTTACCCGTCGGTGACGGAGAACGATTGTTCCGACGATTGTTTCGATTGTTGCCATCACGATTATTCTGACGCCTCTCATTGCTCCCGAGGCGGTAATTCTGCTTCTTTTCATTGCTCCCAAGACGACTAAGATCCTTGTTTCCCCTCAAAAGACTGCGCGACGGTCTGTTGTTGCTTCCAGGCCGATTTTCACCACCGTCGGACAAGTTGTTGTCATCCGAACTCGACATTCTTCCAGAAAAATCGAAGATCCTAGCTCAATTTTTCAGTTCACCAGACTCCTCAAACTGTCGTCGCCTCCGCCCCGTCGTCTCGTATGAAACCGTGTACTTATGACTTATACCCGCTGGAAGGCGAAAACAACTTATAGGTCACCTGAACAAAAAAAAATATTTCCAAGTCGTCACACTGACAGATGTGCGAAGACGATGAAAAACACACAAGTCGACTCACTGCTGACTGACACACCTGACCTTTTCACAATACACACCGGCGAACAACCCTTTTCTTCAGCTGCTGATTGTCAACAATCGGTGAGACTACCCGTTTCTTATTCTGGAAGACGAATCCGACTACCCACAGCTGCACTCCACAGGTGACGAAGCTCTTGTCACCTGTTCCTTGGTTGATGATGAATGACTAACAATTCCTACTGATGGAGAGGTGGCCAGTGACTGTACACAAATGAAGCCGACCAACTTGGTCAGATTTTAAAGTAAAAAGCTGTATTGTGGCCGGAGTGTTGAGTTGGGTCAAGTTTTGGGACACGCGCGCAAAAAAGTGTGGCCAAATGGTGGAAGAGTGATTCAACAATCTGAAGCACACGCTCTCATGGATTTACTTGGACTTAGCTTCCAAACATTTACAACGAAACTTTAGCCCGATACATTTTTGCATATTATCGTCACGGACAACGTAGTGATTGATTTGCAATACATGTATCTAAATTGCAAGTTATTTATACAAAGAAAGAACTAACCCAAACTACTTGTTAGGAACCGATTTCTCAAAAGATTTTGTGCCAATGCGCAATGTTGCTTCAAAATGATGATGACACATTGAATTTTTCGGGTGTAGGAGAACTGCCGATTCTCAAATGTCACTCCTCACCTGACGCTCACTCAATTGCCGCTATATTCAACTACCACCCTCTCATTTGCCACTATACTCAACTGCCGCTTTTTCAGCTGCCACTATTCTTAAGTAAACTTTGATGAGTATTCTTTACGACTTCCACCGTCATAATTAATTTTCGAGTGAAAAACATCATGCACGGCAAATTCTGTGACAAATTACTGCAACACTATTTGATGATTGTGAATCCTCTCATTTCTCAATCTAAAATCAGCCATTACTGAATTTTGTTCCATTTATGCTCCAGTGTTAATCACAGAGAAAATTATTATTTTTATCTGTTATTATCGTTGCATTAAATCCACTAATCAATTATAACGGCTTGAAGTGGTAAATAATACTCGCCAAAGTTAACTTGATCGCAGTAAAAATATTGGTAGCTCTCCTACAACAGAAAAATTCAATGTGTCAGTGACAGTTTAGTGTAGCGGCAAATGACGAGAGGCAGTTGAGGAGTGGCAATTGAGAAGCGGAATTTTTCCGATTCCCAAATTTTTTCAACCGTCTATTGCAAAAAATGCAATAAATAATTAACAAAAAGCATCAACCGCATGGACCAGGGCCTAACCGCTATTGGAGGGCGGTGTCATCGCTCTCCATGGCGCCGATAGAAGGGCGCAAAATATCCAAACGTTGAATAAAAGTATTTGAAAACTAACGTAAAATATCTTAAAATTAACCAAAAATATCCTAAAAATAAACTCAGAACCATATCAACCAACTCAAAACGCCTTAAAATTAGCTCCCATATCCAAGAATTAACTTCAATATGTAGTAATATGCTACTTCATAATTATAATGGCTTAACAATTTTTTGCGCTTCTCCAGGGCGCCTTAGGGGAAAGGTTAGGCACTGGCATGGACTTCATTTTTACTAGAAACTAGAGCTGTTACAATAATCTTAAATAAAATGAACGGAAGGTTGATTTGATTTAAATTCTTGTTCGGTTTTATTAATTTGTCATTTAAGTACATTGTATACTGAGAGGCTTACGATTTAAGCAGTAATCTACACAAATAATATGAAATTGGTCAGCAAACTTGAATGACATTCAAAAACTTGGGTTTGTAATGGAATCTATTTTTGATTATCAAAAATTGTATGTAACTTCTTGAAATGAATGTACGTGTTGCGTGTATGCATTGAAAATTCGTCCGGGTACTTAGCAGGTTCACTGCTATAAAGCTGCGGTTGACAGGTTGTGACTGTTAATTGAACATCGAAATCTTCAGAATTACCTTTAGCTCGAAACGCTGAATTTACATAATAAACTACAAGATACACCGTATCCTTACACAAATATTTGAAAAATACCAATTTTGGGAAGTTGAACCACAGACAGTTCGAATACTTATTATCCTATGAAATATACCGAATGTGAAATAAAAAATACATCAAACACAGAAATTTATTGAAATAAATTCATAAACCCTTTTGGAATTCGAGACATTTTTCTCCATTACATTGTCTCGGCCGATGGCTTGTTCCCGTTTTTAGCATGGTTTTTAGAATGACGCATCATGTTGCCTGCAAAAAAAATGTAACAATTTTTCATCCTTTGGGTAAAATCACCACTTCAAATATAAAATTAGAATAAATCTTCTAAGTAAGTCAAATAGCGAATTTTTTTCTTACGCTTGTGTCCAAACACCTTGCCACAAGTACACTCAAAAGTTGTGTCACGAATTGACTTGGAAAATCGTCTTTCTCTGCTGTGGTCCTGAATTACATGACGGACGAAACAAACGCGACTGTAAAAGATCAGAGGACATTGAGCACAACGTTGCCAATACTTCACTGGTCCATGCTCCTCTGCCATCTCAGCATCTAAGGAATTTCCGTCCTCAGAATCTCCTTGGCTCGCAACGTCAGCTTCAGTAGTAGGAGAGGGCGAATTAGAAGTATGGTTGGCAATCTTGACAGAATTCAGACCTTCCAGATAAGCTCTGAGTTGAGCTGACGTAGATGGTCCAGGTTGAGAGCCGCCATGGTTCTCCATCATATCGCGGTAAGGCACTGGCTTCATCAGTAACTCCTTGATCTGAGATAAGGCTTCTGACATAATCGATCCATAAGAACCTTGTTGAGGTTCCTGCCATACTGGATGGTTATGTATGCGATAGGCGTGAGTCAAAGAGTCTCCATCCAGGCACATGGCGAACTCTTCACCGCCCTTTGTTGTGGTCATTGACCAATTACTGATAACCCGAGAGAGACCCTCCACTGTTTTTAAGATGTTCCTCCGGTTTAAACGCTGAAGGTCTTCTTCATCTAGAAATTGTATCACAACGTATATCAACGTATAAAGTTGATCATTTACGTCAATCGCATTTCAATTTATAGGAAGAAATGTCAGACTAGGCTTACCCTCATCAGGAGGCCGATTGGGAGAAGAATTATCGATTGGACGATTTTCATCCACTTCGCATTCCACATCCGAGGAGCTACTGTCTTCAGACGTTGAGAACATGCTTGCACGAAAATCCAAGAGTTCACCGTTGAAATCCCTATTCGCCACCACCTCGCTGGCTCCTTCGCCTTTGTCATCAATTGACGAGCCGCTGCTCCTGGAAGCGACAGCGGACAACTGTGACAATCTCGACAAGGATAAGGACAGCTCAGAGTTGTCCGAATCACTGGGTTGAGACGACGACAATGAACTTTGACTCGGCTCACTCATCTCATAACGGCAGGAGGCACCTGTGCTCGGCTCTATTCCTTTACCTGCAGCTACGTCTGCATCATCATCAGTGTCCTGCTCATATTTCGAACTCGAACTCGAGTCACATTCGAAGAAGCTCGTGTTCGTTGATCCGCAGGCAGAGTTTTGAAGCGGCGGTGGTACATTCGATCCCATCCCACATCCATGTCCAGAGTCTACCACCTCCGCATTTGCCTTGTCCTCTAGTCCCGGTTGCTGTTGCTCATGGCTTCCTCCAAGTGAAATAGTTTCAGGGTTGATTTCTTTCACGACAGGCATGATGACAAATCAAGTTAGTTTAGTAGCAATGTCAAGTCGTTTTGAGTATAGTTCTCCTTAGGAAATAAGGTTTGGATTAGTTTTGGAAAAGTTTCTACGAAAAAACCGGGTCAGAATTCAGGCGATCGTCTTGTGATTAAAAGCGTAGTGATTTGCACGCGTGCAAATTATCAGTTCGTTATAAAAAGTAATTAAATATCAATCAACGTTATGCGTCACGAAAAAAAGTTGGGAGGTCTGCGTATTTGAATGTATAAAAGTGGATTAAATATCCTCAGCCTTGGAAAGAACTATAATGATGACTGATTCCCGTCAAGATGGAGAGGAGGCTTATTCTGTCAATTGCTCCACTTCTGCCTCAGTGGTCGATGACTTTTTATGAATTATGAATAGAGAAATCTTTCCCAGAAGAGCACTACAGTAAAATGCGTATGAAGGGCATTAAGACAATTAGTATTGTAGAACATCGGTCTATTCATGGACTAACATGTTTTTATGGCTGAGTAATGAGAAATCTCAAAGGAACAATATCTTTGTTTCAGTTCATTTACATAAACATTTCTTGGACCACAAAAAATGTGAACTGACATTACCCCACCTAGACAAATATGACTAAAAAAATTGTATTTTCTTTACGTTTATGAGAAGCTATACAAAGTACAAATTAAAATCTGAGCACTACAGCAGTATAATGTTGGTTTAGGTATTCGGTATTATAGGCATTTGAAGTAGTATCATTTTACTATTCCTGCATAGCATTTACCCAACTTATGAATGTAACCCGAGAATAAAGCTGAGGGAATACAAGCAACGGATTTGTTCACCCACTCTGATGCCTTAATTTGAGGAATGTCCGTCATGTATTTTTATAAACATCGAAAATGCTTACCTGATGAAATGGTTAGAACATGAAATTGGCAAAATGAGCTTCCTCACGTGTACAACGTGATATAAAATTTGTTTTAAAAACATTATCAGTTAGGATTCAGAGAATATAAAAACATTAATTTAAATATGCAAATCTTTGTATGGCATGGAATGCCGTGATCATTTTCGAGAGGTCTGAAGATCGCGTCGAGAAGCAATTCCCGAGAAATGAACTTAAAGTGAGATACATGGAAAAGCCAATGGAGAAAGCACCACGCTACGAAAAAGTGGAGAAATAAAAGAAGATCATCGACAACCTTTCACAATTCTTTTAAAACTTGACTCTTGCAAATTCCATGCACCGTGTTGTGCTGTTAAATGACTGGAGAGATCATTGCATCTTCATGTTTGTCGAATTAAATCCTACGTGGCTTCTGTGAAGCAGGCTCCACAATAAATTGGCATTCTGAATTGAATCCATGCCAGAATAACTGGCAGTCGCTGTCCAGTTCATCTACTGATTTATTACATACTCTTTTTTGAAGAAAAAACATGATTCAATATGTAACCCTACGATGCATAAGATTACATTAATCAATAAAATTCACTGCATCCTATAATTATCCGGTATGTCAACAATTGATTAATGGACAGTCTATTATTCAGTTTCATATTGAATACAATCACCAGTGGGCTTTTAAGGGAAACAGGACATCGCGTATGTAACGATAATCGTCTCAAGTGACAAAAATGAAGCATCCAGAATCTAACTACTTTAAGCATGTATTATACTACACCTTCCATGCCCTCCACTTGCCACCACCATACTCCACGCATTTAGCCCTCTCTAATATTATGCCAAGCTTCCCATTGTACCAACAAGACGACAACGAGAGCAATACAACATCACTTCCAATCCGAGAAACACGAACACACGTTTGTTCACAAGCTTTCCAATTTCTCGCTACCGAGATGAAGAGAGGAAACTGATTACTTTTTTCCAATTGTTCGAGAAATTTGATAATAGTATTTCTCATGAAATATGCCATGTCACTGTGATTTCATTGGAAGTATGGTGTGGCAGAAGTGAAAAAAATGCTGATACGTCATGTGTCCGATTTTCCATGCTGCACATGACCCCAAGCGAAGGCAATGTGCTATATATGGCCACAGTATCTTTGCTTTGTCGATACCAATTTCTCCATAGATTTTGAAAAAAAAGTATTAAACTCGAAGAAAAAACGGATTATGCATAAAAGTCACAATAGAGTATGGTGAAATACGCGACGCTTGATAACAATATTGGTAATATCGTGGTAAAAGCACTAATTAAAATGAGCATGCCACACAAGCAGCAACGAAACTGAGACACAGTTCAATAATTTCATGCCGGTTTCCAATATTGCCCCGTTGCACTTTTTTTTTACTTCCGAGCTTTGCATTACTTGCTTGATTACCAATTTTATATCATGATAGCATAACTTCCTAAAGTGTAACTTGTGTTATGTATATAGGTTTTTTTTTGCGGAATGGGACGGTTCACTTCCAAAATTGAGTGATACGAGCTGTCTCACGTTTTGATACACTTGATTGACGGTGCTTCAACTATTACGATTTAGCATTGTCAGGAAATTTTTTAAAATACAACTGTAGAGTGGCAGCATGCCACCATGCTTTGCGGTATACTAGCAGCAAGATTGAATGAAACACGCTTCATTCACTTTTTGTCGCATACTAAAATTAATGTCACTTTCCACATGTTTCCTTCCTCAGATTCAACTTAGGTCCAATAAAATCGCTATAAAACTGCTAATTCTCAGCAGTTACAAAATTGCGCACCGTTACATCTTACAATAGCAGTTCGATGCACCTTAATAATGCACTTCATAAATGTACACATGCTTCCCTTCTTTACCTTCAACAATTCGTGACGATTTACGATTTCTTAAAAGCTAGATTCACCCCATCAATCAGGGTGTATATTTTACACATGTAGACGCATAGTTCACAAGCAACACTACTTGCGATGGAGTCCCCAATATAAGTCGCAGATGCCAGCTTCAAGTACCGAAAGAGTTTATAAATGACAATGCTGTGGAAAAATCATAAGTATGCGGCCGTAGGCACAAATGATGGCTTGCACTAGTTGGCACCGATTAAAAGAGTTTTAACTTTTGATATTGAAACTAAAATTAAAATATTGAAATATTGAATAGATCGAAGACGGACGGGTGGATGAGCCGACAGGATTGTGTAAAGAGTAACCATCGGTACATATACCTGTATTAGTATTCCAGCATGAGGCAAAGCTAATGGCGCAATGCTTATAATAAATAATCGAATATATATCATTTATTCTCTGATTCAAGTAATTGCACGGCGAACATAGCAAGAAATAGCAGTGGGGTCTATGCAATTTGTTACACTCGCGGAAACTTGTGTCATATCCTAATCCCACCCTCGTGATATTGTTCTGCTGACCTGGAAGTGGATAATGCACAGCAATAGTGTGCTCGTTCGATTCAACAGGAATTGAAGAGAGACTGGTAAGTCTTAAACAATCGTTAGCCGTTGTCTAGGTAATGGAAGGGAAGCCCGGCTTTGAACATATTTAAGTTCGAGTGGCTCATGATGTTTTCTCAGTTTTTCTCGAGACTTTGACCAGTTTTCACTACAATTCATTTGGTTTCTCCTTAAAGTCATACCATCTCAATATGGCTGCCATTGTTAAAAGGTGGAAGGTTTGTTGGTTTTTGGTCGTAGTCTCAAGTCTTGATTATTTCGCACATGGAACCGAAACTGTCAGAGAATCAAAGATGTTGCGACGAGTCGAAACATCTACAGTTTCAGCCGGGGATTCAAGACACAGTGAAGGGCAAGCTTCAGCAATTACTAGGGCGGAGAATGAGAAAAAACAACGCCTCTGCTTGAATCGGTTGAGAGACGCCCTGAAATCGGTTTGCACTGGGTCGGATCGAGTTCCTCACTATTTTAATCCGGGTCAAGTTTTCCGTGTGAATCAAACGAAGACAACTCATGGCAAGTTTAAAATATATATCATGCAAAGCATGGAATGCATTTGTTAACAATTTTGGCGACAATTAAACTCAATATTTCAAAGTTCCACAAGAATCCCATGAGCAGGCATGAGTAAATTTAGCTGAAATTTGCAGGTGTGCAACAAAGACGGTCAAAAAATCAGAAACGCGATGTTCCAACAACGACACAACCACTTCGTAACTTACTTCGTCGGAGATCGAGGAGAAACATTGTTCGAGAGTGCTGTGATAAGCCTTGCAGTTTATCGAATCTCACAAAATACTGTTCGCCGTTGTTGAGGTGGGTCCTTGCACTCTTATATCGAATACGTAATATGAATTACTCATTTCCATTCAACAACGAAAACTTTTGCTGCTGTCATTCCAGGTTCCATTCTCCAGTAGTCGAGCCAGCAGGCTCCAAGAACATACCGGTAAGGAAATGCAAAAAAACGCAAAAGAGGAAGCTGGTTTAGTAAAATACGATTGAAAGACGCTATTTCGATTGCTCATGAATTTCACTTGTATGACTAACTGCAGTCTAAACTTTTTTCCACTAACATCTCACTAAAAAGGTGAGAAGGGGTCACTTGCAAATCATGAAGCCTAACGGTGCTCTAAAGACTGCATCTCTAACGCTTCAGGATGAGCCTAGCTGCACTCCAGGAGAGTGCAACGATGACATGAACAATTTCCGCACTTCTCAGTCAACACAGCTATGCTTCTCAAGAGAAGATCTGCAAAGTCTTTTCCTCAAGCTTCTGAACAAACAAATGAATAAAAAGGTTATTCATTGCTCATATCTACTAAATAGTTGCATATTTTAAATTTTGAAAATATTCTTCTTGCAACTATCTGTCGGACTTGTGAGTTTGTTGTAATAGTAATAATTCTGAAACTGCTTGTAGGATAATACAACCGCTTCTACTAACCATGATTCTGACATGATCACCAACGATATATCTTCTGCTCATCTATCGCCTTCATCTGACTTTTTGAGCACGATGACAGCAAATGCTTACGCTATTGCAACCAACAAGATGACTCCTTATGACAGCAGGATTGATCAAATAAATTCTCTAAAATTGAAACCAACTAATTCACAGCCTATGTCAACGGTACTTCCAACAAACGATGAGGAGCTAGAAGAGGAAAATGAAATCGCACGGGTTGCAGAACCAGCTCCGCAAAGCCGCCCGAAGTCGAGCAACAATGCCGGAACCGTCAAGCCGATTCCAGAGTACATCAATTTGCCGAAGGGTACCAATGATTACCTGTACTAAATGATTGAACAACACAGCCTGGTTAAATGAAAATAGCATATTTTAGTAATTCTCCAGAAAAGTAGTGTATAGTTTTTCAACAGAAAATAGCCTTTATTAAGACCTCCATCAAAGAAATAAAAATGCAAAGTGAACATTGTGTCGAACATTGCGAAATTATACAACTCAATATTCTCTCTACATTAAATTGACATCGTACGAAACCTTTGTAAACCAAATGGCCATTCAAAATCCAAGACAAGTTTTACAAATTTGAGTTTGCACAAGAGATTCAATATTCAATTTAAAATGGAACACATCTGAAACCTGCTACAAACCTAGACAGCAATTGTGGTTAGTTTAGTTTACAGCATTTCTTCAACATCAACGGAATGTCTACCTAGAGTTGGACGTGATTGTACATAAAAAATAAAAAATACGGGGACACTAACATTTTCTGCCTTTACCTTTACGCCGCTTGACTTTTGAAGAATCACGCCTTTTTCGACTTTTACCAACCAACTGATTACTCCGAGGTTCAACATCTGTAAAATAAATTGCACACATTTTTTAGGTCTGTCCCACAATGACACATATACAAATGAATAAAGTTGCAGGACGTCTGGAAGAAATTTGATATAGGGCGCAGCATGGACATAAAAAGCATAACAATTACGCATCACATATAACAACTGTGCAGTCAAAGATTTAAAGATTGAACATCAAGAAATTACACACTAAACATTTGGCTGCATACTTTTAGTTTGCTCTAAACTTAGCAATCTCAATTACGAGTTACAATGTATCGATCATGTCTGAATTAGCAGGTATTCTTCAACAGCTATTGATTCAATTTCTGCAATGTCAGATCAAAGATTTCGGCTGCCTCTATTAGCTGTTACTTTATTCTACTAAACATAAATAATACTCAAGTCAGTGTGCATTTGATTTTTAGCAATACGAGTTTCTTAATTCACAGGTTGTCCGCCTCTCAGTCTCAAGGAACCAATCTCATGCCCCACTGCCAATTCCAACGGGAGGAAATAGGATATTTGAGATGAAGAGACGGATAAACTGTTACACATTAAAGTCTACGAGGGGTATTTTTTGCTCTATTATTAAGACTACATCGTAGAGCAGTGCGCAAGTAGCACAATGTCTGTTACAACTCAATTAGCACTAACCTTACGGTTTATTTAGATTGTAAGCGTTGATTGGACTCGGACTCTCGAGATTTGTATTTAATGTAAACCTACCTCAATACTGACAGTTGAGTTTTCCGTATTCTACACTTTATCATACGATTGTACTACCAAAAATAAAACACGATGTAAGCGTTGTGCAAACTGTAGTAATATTATTATCTTGTTTTGTTTTGTCAGTACTGAACGGCTAATGAATGCTACGTATTATTTTTACCTGCTAACGAACTCACCGTAATAAATGCATGACTAGAGTAGTATTGTTACCGATTTCGCTCTCCTTTTCGCCGGACAAAATATATAATATTCTGCTGTACATTTTTTAGGTAAAATAATATATGCATGTCCAAAAAATTATTATCTCGACTACTATTACGGTTATTCAGATTTGCATAATAACTCCGTTCGACAATGAAATGCGACAGTCATTAATGTGGCTTACAACGTATGGGTAGTACGTAGTTGAAATAAACCTGAAATTCAGACATTAATTAATCTCACTCAGTTAAATTCATCGTGTACATTGAAGATGAATTACTGTGTTAGTCAGTCTCCTATTGTAACAATACTTTCTTTCCACATCTCCCTATGGCTTCGCCCTCAAACTAACCGTAGCCATGACAGTGAAGCTGATGCGTGAGTTTTATAGTTCTGGAGTCTTATCATCGCCATCCCGGTACACTTCTTCCACAATATTTTCCCAGTCAAATAGTGGAGCATACCTGGATGCGTCCTCCGAACTGACATTATCATCACAACCGTCTGGGAGCTCCATAAACCCACTGGTTTCAGGAGGTGTGCTAAGTTTGAAATCAGAAGAACCTAGCAACGCCTCATAATCGTCGGCGGATAGCGACATTGTTGGAATATTTTCCACTGCCGTTTGGCTAGCGGTTGACGACACACTAACGTAGTCGTTTCGAGCAGAAAAGTCTCCAGAATTTACGTCAAGTCCAAGCAGATTGCCATCCAACCCGTCCAGCAAGTCAGGATCGGTCTGTGTGGATGAATCTATACCTTCAAGAAATGACATAAATTCAGAGAGGAGATTGGGAACATTATCCACTTTTTCCGCTTCCGACGTCAGTAACATTTCAGTGTTGTCTATTTCTGAAAATTCGCCGCATGCTTTACTCTTAGTGCCTTCGCACTCTTCCTCCGACAACAACTGTATACCTTGCTGCATTTCGGACGCCAAACCACTCGGACTGTTAGAACCAGAAGTTGTTTCCGATATTGAAATTGTGGCGAACTCATCATTCACGAGGGAAGAGCTGTCAGCATCTGCATTGTTGTCGGTTTCCAACTTCGGCTCGTCTCCGTTGTCACACGTGTCTGCTGTCTGAGTTTGAGAATCCGAAGTGATAACCTTCTTCCAGTCGAGATTCGTATTGGTTGCATTGTGCTTCGGATCGACGCAAGTTGCTCGAAATTTTACAAAGTTTGTTTGCGTGTCCGTACTCTTCCGCTTCTTCTGCGTCACGACTGACGGGGGCGAAGTCAGTACAGCCTCGTATGGTTTGCTTTTCTGAATGAACGCCGTACAAACAGTCTGGCAAGCATAATCAACCTTCAACCCAGCTTGCCGACACACCATTTGAATGCTGTTAAGAACCTCACTAGAAGCAGGGGCAACCTTCGGAAGCAAAGTTGGTAACTTGCGAGAGCCGTTGGCCTTTCTCGGAGTCTGGACTGGTGGCGAAGTCGTATTTTTCAAAGACTGCATTTCTTGCTTCACAACACTGCAACAATACCAAAAACGTTGAAGCAATCACAACCATATTCATCGATAAATAATTCATTGAATTTAAAATGGGTCCACCAACTTTCTCATGTCCTTGTATTTCACGTGGTCGTAGACGTGAGATTTTCGTCGGCAGTGGGTCTGCAGCGTCTCGAGGGAGTTGTAGGAAGAATCACAGGTTGAACATAAATATTTCTCACCGCACATACGCTTGTGAGTTTCCGCGATAGTGTGAGTCGAGAACGTCTTCTTGCATAGGTCGCACTCAAAGAGCTTTGGAGCGTGAACCTTCTTGTAATGCTGGAATAAACAATGGCAAGTAAAAATAACACGAAAAGCAGAAGCGAAAAAAGGATGTAGTCCAGGCAATTATGCGAAAAGAGTTTCATTTACCTGTTTCAAGTTTTTATATGCCTTGAAATGCTTTTCAGCGGTTTCCACATAATACTGACAGTTTTTATCTTGACAATAATACACAAGAGGACAATGAAGTTCTTCATCATTCTGCTTGTAGATCGCAGGCCCCGACTTCTTGCAACTGTATCCTAAATGCTTCTTGATGTGACTATCAATTGATTTATTTCGAGGTAACTTTTCTCGACAAGATATAACTGGACAGTACAAATCAGTCTCGTTATCAGCCAGCATCGACGGAGGAAGACAGACTCGAACTTCCTTCCACAACTTCCCATCTGTAAAATATAAAATCCAACCACATTTTTTTACATTCGGGTTTCCTGTTCAGTCTACCACATTTAACAAACTTCGAGTCTCAACACACACCTCCAAACGTGGGTATTTCGGCGTTTGCTGATTGCATTCCAAATGGAGTAGTAGTGCCGTCCTGCTTGGCAATCCATCCTAAAGGAAACTGCTCTTGTCTAACTTCTGGTCCGTTGGAGGGAACCCGAATCATTTGCGGAGGCTCATCTTTTGAATCCGTCTTCACCCCATCTCCAGTTGCAGCCGTCCCATTTGACGGAAGTGGAACTCGTTGCTGTAGCTGTCCCTCCACAGGTAGGCCACGCAAGTCGTCGCGTCCGATGTTGTAAACATTGATTATCAGATTCACATTTTCAATGATCACCGGTTCCTTCCTAAACGTTGTCAAACCAAACAATATCAATATCTCAATGTTGAAGTGAGCAGTACAAAAATTTAAAAATCTGCTAGTACACAGTGACACTTGTCTACTGTTAATTTAATTACTCTCTAAAACGTGGCTAAGCAATGATCGCTATTACTTACCCCACGACTTCAGCCATGATTGCAAAACTTCTGAATCTTACAGGCGATACGTTGTAGGTGGACAATTAAGTGGTAACCAAACACAAAGTCGGATGGCTATCAACTGACACTATTTTAATGACTGACCACAAACAAGTGCGTAAAACAACAAACACATCCACTCTCAAATCACCGCTACGACTCACGACTATTTATCACCGAAATTATTTACGTCCTCCACACAAACTGTCACCTCTTACCGCACCGATAATAATACTACAGATATACCGACCCGTTACGAAACTTAGAATACTTCCTACAGATTCGAGATTGCATCTACTTTGGCACAAACAAACTCAGGTATGACGTCGTCACAATTGTCAATTGTAGGTTGTTAAAAATCGAGATTCAAACACCCACAATTGTGACAGCTGACTGTCATCATGACACATGTCACGGGGTGACAGCCACTACGAACTTCCTGTCAGCATCGCTAACACCTTCATTACCACTACCGGCGGTCGGTCACATGGTAATCAAATCAAACTCTTACGATTAAACGCGATTGGTGAGTAAATCTAACTGCTGGACAAGTCTGGAGACATCTCTTGCTCATGGAGACAGCAAAAGACTAACTATGCAGCTAAATTTGTCAGCCTTTCTCCAATCAGGTCAATCCACTTGCACTCCAATGTCTTGCAAAAAGCTGGCGAAATGTGGAATGAGCGAAACATAAATACCATTTACCAACAACATCGAGCTTTTCCGTCGCACCACACTTCTCCATTCCAGAGGAGCACGTAGGAAAATCGACGACAACAAATCGCATTCGGATTAGAGAGTTGCCGGGTCGGCTTTTTGCCGACCCTAACCCAACCCTAACCCTACTCCGAGATCACA
>JAHZMW010004077.1:0-59497 GCA_027743745.1 Alloscopus bannaensis | reverse complement strand
CAATACAAAAAAGAACAATAGCAATGCTTTGTTAAATGGCGTTTGGGCCGACTTGGGGGGGAAACGTCCCCCCCATCCCCCCGCGTCCGCAGCGCCTGAGTCAAATGTAAATACAAAAATTGATGAAACGTTGTTGTATTTCAGAGAAAATGTATATACGATAATCCCAATCTTCTTTTAAATTTCTTTCCTCTTCATCAACATTTGTCAGAGGTATATTATTCTGTTGTAAAGTAGCCAGAAGAACTCCACATACTTATCCTCGAACGAAATGAAAAACGGACATTGATGAAACGGAGTGCTCACACGTCCTCTTTGATGAAGCCACCAAATCTTCTTATAAGATTACAAGCAAGTTTGTCAAGTCAAAAGACTGGTGTGCTCCAATACGGAGAGACCCAGACAGCTTACTGAAATGTGTCGTGTTTTAGGATGATATGCTGAAGAAGATATTATGTCAGCGATGCATACCGAAACACTCCAGCAGAAGAGATTTGACATACTCATCCCATTGCTAACGGCATATATTCACATGAATTCATTTTTCCTTGCCATTACTGGTAACTTGTGAACAAGTTACGGAAAACCTTGCCTAGTATCACATTTCATTACGTGAATTCAAGTGCACAGTACTGGTTTCCCCGAAAGAGTGGTTTGCAACTTATAATATATGCGAAAGTCGTGTTTTGCTGCAAAAATGTGTACCACATTAGAGCATGCAATACAACTTTCAAGGAAGCCTTTGCTGAAAAATGCACGGCATTTTTCCACGACCGTCTTTGGCACGGAGACAATTAAAAAGTCGGGCAACATTAAAAGCTTTCAAGAGATTCCTGGACCATTCCGACTCCCTCTGATTGGGAATGTACTTCAGTTAAAATTTGGTAATTATTATATCACATCATTCTCCCAGCAAAGTCTTTCAATTGAAAAAAAACTTCATTATCAATACTTTTGAGAAATACATACATAGGTCTGCACAACATTTCCGAGTACCACCAAGTCTTACGATGTTTGCATGAGAAATATGGTCCAGTTGTGAGACAGGATATTGGAAGGCGAACCGTCATCCATGTATTTCACCCGAATGACGTAAGAACAGTGCTGAACGCCGATGGGAAAACTCCCATTGTTCCCCCGCTGCAGGAAACAACGAAAATATACAGGGAAAAGCGTGAGCTTTCTCCAGGACTTGGGAACACGTGAGATATAAATAAGTCATGTCAATTATGTACTTACCTAATCGCAAGCCAACACTACGCTCGTACGAGAGGAGATGGTGAGAATCGTTGCTTTCTAGTGTTGATTCAATTACCCGGACTCTACTTACTTATAAGTCGGGATATAGCTTCGTATAGATTTGTAGGACGCATTCAGTGCCTGTGTTTTTGCATCTCAAGCATTCATTACCAATGCATTGGCAGACTCTTGACGTTAACTGAAAAACGAAACATGTTATACGATACCATCAGCTAAATTGATTGGAAATATTACCATGCATGAGCAGTTGAGTCAATTTGTTTTATCAGGTATTTAAATGCAGACGAAAATTTTACAGATGAATGCTCTCAAATTGCAAGTTGCCATGAATGCATTGCACTTCATTGGAAACATAACAATGTCTACTTCCATATTACAAAAAGAGGCCTTGATCATAATCTAACAGTAGAAGGAATACTTGGGTGACCATAATGCTCAAGCCAGACACTCGACAACACTTCGCCACCCGTCAGTTCAACATTCATTATTTCCTTGAGAGACGGGTTAAGAACGGTGAAACGTAGTCGCAAACTGTATTTTGATGATATAATATTCAAAGAAGTTAATGCAATATGTATGCCATCCTAAGTATAGCAGCTTGGAGCCTTTTTTTCGCATGCTGTTCTCCGAGTTCTCAACCTTTCTCTTCCTCTCCCTGTCTCGGTGAGCGGAAATATAATGACTTTCCCACAAATTGTGGACAGGAACGGGGACGAGTGGTACCGGCTGAGGAAAGCCGTGCAGAAAATGATGCTTCGTCCAAATGAAGTTCACTATTACTTGCCGCTTGTTGACACAGTGGCGAAGGCATTTGTGGAGAAAATCGAATCATGCTTAGATTCTACCAGAACCTCACCCGATTTGAGGGAGCTGGTCGCCAAATGGAGTCTAGAATGTAAGTGAACTTTCCCTACTCAGTCTCTCTCACATTCACCATCAGAATCCAGACAAAGAAATTTCCGACTCGGAGAATATGTGGAGAAAGCATAAATTGGTTGCTTAATGCCATTATTACACCCATAATGTCAGTATTGCGAGGCCTTCGTTGAGTATTATTGCTAAAAACTTTGTTTCGAGTGAGCCTTCCCTTCTTTTGTATCATGTGAATACACACTTAGAGCACAATTACATTAAATGAATTTCCACAGCGGCGGGCATGGTGTGCTTCGAACGGCGTCTGGGTTCGTTCGATGAGAATGAAGAATGGGCAGCAATGATGGTCCGTGCAAATAAGACAATTTTCGTCGAAGGGGGAATATTGAAGCACTCATTGCCCATTTTCAAATATATTACGACTCCGAGGTGGAGAAGATTCTTGGAAGCTGAAGACCTCTTCTACTCGTAACAAAAATATAACATGTACAAATTTCTCTCTCACTTGGCTAATACATCTTTACATGCTCCAAGTTCTTTTGTTGTTCACGTTCCTTACTAGAAACGCGTCTCGGGTTATAGATGAGTCTGTGAAGCACATTTCAAAGCTGGAGAAAACGGGTCAGTTTCAAAAGGGCCAGTACAGCTTTCTAACTTACCTCTTGTCCAGAGAAGAACTGAGTATGAAGGATGTATTTATCATTACGCAATCTTTGTTTGGCGACGGTTTAAGCACGGTAGAATGAGTACTTACATACAATTCATTCATTGTTGTACGCACGAAGAGGGAAAGTCACTTGTAATTGGACTTCTAGGGATACTGCTTTAACTAAATGTATCTTTGCATTTTCAGACTACGCCAACGTTCATGTTTAATCTGTATGCGTTGGCAAAGCATCCAGAAATTCAGGACAAAATTGTCTCCGAGATTAGCAACATTGTTCCCAAAAATTCTCCAATGACGGTGAACATGATTAATGAACTTCGTCTTTTGAAAGCTGCGGTGAAAGAAACGTTTAGGTTGTCATGCCAGCTCATCAACTTATTAATTGCGTTAATATAGTTTCTGACGTTGATGTTAATTTTATTCAGATTGTATCCAAACGGAACAGAAATTTCGAGAATAACTCAGACGAATCTAATCCTCTCTAATTATGAAGTTCCTAGTGGGGTAAATGCTCAAAGTTTAAGAACATGGAATACAAGAGTTGTTTGCATGCATGTTGCTTTGCTGTTGTCGCTGCTGGGGTAACAATCCAGAAAAATTTCACAGATCGTATCTTGTAATTTTCAGACTCACGTTGATATGAACCAATTTGCTTTGTTTCGCTCACCCAAATACTTCCAAAAGCCAAATGAATTCATTCCTGAACGGTAAGCTGTTCATCCTAGCATTTCTTCTGGGTAGTACAATGCCATCCTAAAATTCACTCTGCCGTATGCTGCAGTTGGCTGAGAGAGGATCAGGGTGATGATGACGCTTTAGCAAAGCATCCATTCCTCATGATACCATTCGGACATGGAACGCGTATGTGTGCTGGACGACGGTTTGCTGAGCAAGACATTTATGTGGCACTAACCAGGATTTTACAGAAGTACCGACTGGAATTAAAGGATGCAACCGAAGCCATGGATCAAGTGTATCAAACATTGCTTTTCCCCAAGAATCCCTTAAAAATCAAATTTATTAGACGGGAAGCATGAATATGGTGTGTGAGAAAGATGACGCGAATGCCAGACTGACAAATGTCAATGAAGATGTTGTCAATGAGCTTCATCCTCAATTACTGCGCTGTAGAATAATTATTGTATTTCTCAAGATTTTTTTTTATAAATACACGTTCAAATAGTTATAAGCTGCGTGCGTTGCAAGGCACAATAAAACCACGTAGATTAGAGAGAATACGGAGTTGCCGCATGGTTTTATGGCTCCCATCCATTTTAGAGTAGGAAAAACCAAGTACGTAGTTCAAAGTTCATATTGATTGATCAACACTTTAAAAATTAACATCACAAGTTTCTCTGATAGCAGAAGGAGATTAATTTGTTACGAAGGAATATGGTAAGACATGTTGCAACGGCAGGTGTAATTATTATTGCAGTCTCTCACAAAAACACTGGATACTCCAACGTTGTCACGTGCTGCTCTCAATAACCTAACGTTGTCTCTGCGTTTAAGCTTCAAAAAATCTTTGAATTCGCTAGCTACAGGCTCCTACTCACCGGTTATGTGTACTTGACGTTTATCTGGGGTTAACGTGAAAACTCCGAGAGAAATCTATTCTACGGGTGGTAGGCGTTAGGAGATGGAATCATTTTGGTGCGCTCCTTCTTCACAAACTCCGCTGCGGATTTGTCCCACTGTCGGCATTCAAGGGTTTGCAGAATAATTGAATTAGGATCCTTCGGCACCGTTAATGGAAGAATCCTTTGGGGCAGATCTTGCAACTTTGTGTGGGACGTAGTAAATGGAATGGATTCCAGTGGTAGGAAGCACTCTCCAAGGAAATCACTCCTACCGAGAAAGTCATGGTCTTTCATGGTGAACATGATGATGCCTCCCGTCGAAAGTTCATCGGGGCTCAAGGGTCTACACCAGAACAACACATTTGAATTCATAACGCATTTTAGTACGAGCATTCGTTGCTGAATTGTCAGTGCACCGCTTGCATGTATAGTTTATTAAGTGTGTGTATATAAACAAGGGGAGGCTTACACTGAAAAAATCTCATCAAAAAGAGGGAACAAAGTCTTCTTCTTTGTTTTGCTTCTGCATACTTGCGCAGTCGGGAAAGTCTCCTTTGGAACCAGTTTCATTTTAATGTACGGATCACATTGACCTGAATGAAAATTGAAATGAGTGAAATTAGCTTGCGCATCTTACATTTCATACATGAAGCACGTATCGTTTATTATAACAAACCGTTGGAGTCATGGGGCTTCAGATTCCTTGCATTCAACAGTTCAACACGCAAAGTGCGTATGTCTTCACAGTAGTGAGCACGAACGGTAAGAGATCCGAGTTCAGAGGTTTTGTTGGTTTTCTGTGTTTGCACTTTGTGCCTGTCTTGGTAATACTTCACCATGAGTTCGGTGGTGGAAGCCCCGTAAAATCCTATCAAGTTCTCGATTTCTTGAATATTTGAATTGTAAACGGAATCAATTTCGCCTGGACCCTCTGGGTAAAAGAAGCTGATCAAAATTTGGATCATACAATGAATCTGCTTGAAGAAACTTGGTGGTCTGCGTTTCTGCAATTCAAATTCAGATTAGCGACCATTCAACATTTACTCGAAGGAAACCCACTAACTTCCATAGTCTTGCACAAGACGTGCGTGTGTGTAACGAACCTCGATGTTTGTCGTAATGAGATAACGTAAAGCTACAGATGCATTTTCCCACAGGATGGCAAACACTTTGTCAAACGTCGCTGGCTTCAGTTTGTTTTTTAGCTTGATTAAATTCTTGTCCAAGTATTTCACAAGCTTCTCCACTCCGTATTGCTCTGTATCAGTCTCTGAGCCTTCTAACAGCAATTTCTGAATAACTGGCCTCATCTACATAGATAATCGTGTCGCACTGTCAATGCTCATGACAAAAATATATATGGATGTCAAATGGGTTGTGAGTATCATAGATGACTAACCTTCAGTCCGACTTTCTCCAACACTTCAATGATCTTATTATTGATGTTCTCCGTTGCGTTTTCCATCACAGTCTCTAAGGTTCGTCGGCACTGGTCAGCCACCGACTGACCATTTCGGGCGGCGAGTTGATCGATTATGGCGTTCATTCCCAATTTGTCACTGATCGGCTGCATTTCTTCAGCCACCCATTCAATATTGTTGATGGCTAGGCACAACTAGAAAATTTGAAGGAGAATGATAATATAGAAACACCAAACCGCATGCACTGACATAATACAGTACTGCATAAATCACTGGTTTAAAGTGAAGTACCTCGTCTGAAATCTGGTATCTCTCATCCGCCGTCTTCTCCATTTCTTCCACCTTCTTACATGTTAGATCAGCGTAAAATATGGTACATCTACACAAGTCCTACGTAAACATACAAATATAACATGGATTACTTTTTATCATTAAATGGGACTTTTTTACTTCAAGATATCTAACAATAACTTATTTAACGTTTCGTAACGCGTACATCAAGAATTTTGGCAATAAACGAGTACGATCCCTCCACTTCAGGCCAAGACAATTGATTCCAGAAAATTTCAATCTGTACAATATTCCCAAAATCATTTCATTAGCATTTCTGGTGGCAGAGTTGTGTGTTGATGCTGAGTGCAAATTTACACAAAGCTTACCTGGTGAAAAATATGCGCCGTATCTACCGCCGACGATGTGAACTGTACAAACTCATCAACAGGCTTGAGCGTGTCGAGTTGCACCGCTTTCCTGATACGATTCATAGCCTTGAACCAGGCAATGTCGAGCCATTGCGCCACCGTCGTATGAAACCAGTTGTGGAAGCTTCCATAAATGCATAGGTCTTTAGATCCTTGCATTTTCGAAGAAAGACTGCGGGATTGGAATGAGACAATATGGATGTTAATTCATGCGCAACCAAGAATATATATTAACCCTTATTATTTTCTATCAAATTACATACTCTGCAAACTGCTTCACTGCCAAATACAACTCAAACAGCGTTGTTCCCATTGATACGTCCTTGTCCTGACAGCATCCATCATCATTCTTTAAGTCTAACGGTTTCAGATTGCCACAGATCTCAGCCACAACTGGCCTCACAATTTCACAATACTGAAATCATTTAAAAACATAAATATATGTTTGATTCACACCACAAGTCAAACCCGTCATATGTATATATTTTTTAAAACCTGTCGACTGAAGTGCATACCTTTTCATCATAGACGAGGTAAGTTATGTCGAAAAACTCCACGTTCAGCACCCTACCGCAAGTAATATACAAATTGAATGAGTATTCCAGTAAAACAACCAGCTCATTGACAATGCTGTTTGCTCAGTTTACTTTTATGCCAAACCTTGAACTTGACTTACTCTTTAAACATACTCTGATGCATATCAAGGCTTTTCCGCAAATCTGCGATGAGTAATTGGGCTACTTTGATCATGTGCTCTATTTCCGTCTCGCCTGAATTTGGGCTGAATTGGGCGATACCAGTAAAACTGCAAAACCAAAATGAGTTCTCTTGTTACAAACATACGCTAATTCTTCATGAAAAATACGTACTTGTTCCTAGCACAACAATCAGTCCAGTGTGCATGTAACATTGTACGTCATAAACAAACAAAAAGATTTGCACTGATGTAAAACACGGACTATGGACAGAAAAACTTAGAATCAAAATTATGAAAACACGTACAACTCATTGGCACCACGAGAGATCGCATTTTCCGTCTTTTCAATGATGAAGTCAACCGTGACTTTTGACTCAATGTCGTTTCCCAATTTTGGCATTTCCAATAAAAACGATTTCAATAACTCGAGCGTTCTGCAAACACACCAGTCGAAATGAGACACTACGTTATGCTAAAGTAAAAACAATGATGGGCAGCGGCTCGTGTGACACACGGAAGTTTAAAAAAAAGCTGTGTATAGGTACTCAAGGTTGAGAAGGGACTTACTTCAGCATGTAGTAGATTTGTGACGTCACATTAGAACTGGTAATGTAGCACTGGTGAATACTGCGGAAGAAAGTGACAAAGTTCTCCACCAGTTTTTCTGTAGCAAACCAAAACTTTCGGAGCTGGAAATGCAGAATTTGTGGTGTCATGCATAAATCGCATTTCAGGCAACGTATTCTAATGATGGCTGTTACTATTATGTATCAAGTAAATGTTTGCACGTTATATCAACATACCTCGTCCTCTCCTAGGGCCTGATTCTTTACGTAGTTAGTGATTGTCTGAAACATGGTGGGAAACATTTTTGCATTGAGAGGATGCTCACACTGAACTCTGGTGAAAACTATCCACTGAGCGATATCAATGTCCTTCCTGGTGAGACCCCCCTGAAGTTCCAACGTTCGAAGAATAAACGCTGACTTGGAGCTGAATTGTCCTTCCCATCGGTAAGGTTCAACATTCTCCTCGTCGAGTTCGTGAACGAGCATCAAGTGGAGCACATGTCGGTACTCTTGTGCAGCCACTTTTTTCTCCTTCTCCGCACCCAACGCCATTTTCAGGTGGATCTCTCCCTTTTTCTTGTGACCATTCCCGTGTTTGCTCTCCAATTGTCGCCATTGGTCAACCCCTTCGGCTGGAAGGTCCTGTGAAACACAATTGCGAACAATGCAGACAATTTTGAAGGCAAAAACACCATCGCTGATGCGCTTATCGAGACATGAGTTGCAAAAAAGGCATATGCATAACATAGAAATTTACCTTCAGGGGGATTTTGAGACAGCCCAAAAACTCATGACCTTGCTTTCCTGTGGAAGCCGTGAGAGCAATTTCCTTCATCAAAATCCTCAATCCTCGCGTCGACTTCACCTCACCAAACCTCTTCATTTTGTCTTTTAGCGTCTCCTCTGGGTCATAGTCCCTGGGAATTCGTCAAGTAATTAAAGCAAACTTAGCATCCGCCAAATCATCATTTTGTTCCTCATCCAAATCACATCATTCTCATCATCGCCACCAAAACTACTGCATATCTAACGTATCGAGCCAACAGCTCTGAATTTTTTTAACAGCTCTTCAACAATTTAGACAAAAGCTCTTCCAACCACTCGAGATTACTGTGCCTGAGATCCTACCGCAATTGGATTGGTATCATCAGCCGACCAGCTGGCTTGCAGTAGTAATATTTGCGTCTACAAACTGTAAACTCGTACAATGAATAAATGCATGATCCACAGACACACTCCACATCACAAAGGGAGTACATAGCTAATCCATTGGACGCGATCCAAACGCAATTGCAGCTGAATGAGAGTAAAAAACGCAGAAAAAAAATCTCATCCGCACCGTACTGCGTTGTGCATAACATTACAAATCGTCGTGAAGGTAACCAGCTTTATAGACTCTTACTCAAGCTGTTATTTTAAGTGAAAGATAAACCACGGTAGCCGTCTTCTAAAACCAAGACTCTGAATGCATTTAAACCCAAAATACTAAAAGCACAATGAGTTTGTTCAGCGTACATTTTATGTGATGCATTTTATATACGCTATCCATCCACCACATCCTTTGTAAATACACGAGCACATGATATATTTCATTGGAAACGTTGTAATAACTGATTGTACATATGTCTTCATTGAAAGGAAACATGAGAAAGTTTGACTTTATCCATTCAGCTAACAAAGAGTGACATGCATGATACATTCACCCACAACAACAACTTTGATTTATGTGTGCATGAAGTAATCGTGGGGTAGTTTTCTTAAAGAAATCTTTTCTCCGAAGAGTGACCACGGAGATGCTACAATCGTGCAGAGATCACTTGTTTATCAACTAGTTCACAACAGATAAAAAGTTATTAGTCACTTACCAAACTTCAATGTGGAGCACTTCCTCCTGTGCGTTTGACACAGGCCTGTAAATTAAGTGACAACGGCATACATGTAGAGAGGGAATAACAGAAGTGGAAAGTCTTATTTCGTAGAGATTACATAAAGAGAAAATCTCTTGGAGAAATTGTGTTTACGCTAGAAGTCACGTACAATGAGAAATACTCCCTCCATACAGGATTCAACGTTTCTGGCTTCATGGATGTGTTATGTTTGTGACGTGGAGAGACAAACAGGGTACAAAATGGATCACTTAGCCCTGCAAGTAAAAGTCGGGCTAGTAGCTTTCTTCATGAATGCTTTTTGTATTGTTTATAATACGTGTTTTAACAAGGGTGCATTTCTTACCGTTCACGTCTTTCCCCTTGAGACCCTTTGCCTCCACGACCTCCAAATTGAGGACCAGCGGAGGGGCCTGCTTTTCCCGGGCGCTGTCCAACAGCTTGGCATGCTTGTCATTGTCAATGTGAAACACTTGCTGCAAGTGCGCAATGAGACCATCGGTCTCCGGTTGATTCTCCCTAAACCGTCTGGGGTGGACTAAGGCGTAGAGCACCTCCCCGTACAAGTCGTCGATCTGATTGAGAATAAATATTCAAAGCTGGATTAGTTTTTGTACCCTTTCACTTTGTCTTTAAGCACGCAGCATTTTACGCAAAATTGGAGGTGAACATGGTCAAAAAATGTCATGCAAATGTATGTGTCGTTTCTGGTTTTGCAAGCTATGGTTAGGTTTGTATGAAATTTATATCTGATCTACAATGTTAAAGGTGCTCCCTATCAAAATGTGGGTACAAAATGGGAAAAGCACAATTAATTTCGAAAGGTTCAAATCCGCCATCCATACGGTCACTTTGCGTCTCAGCGTGTTGCACCCGTCTTCAGCCGAGTCAAGGCGGCGTGCCGCAAAATTTCGTCGAAGAATCTTTAGGCGGCTCATTGTCCTTCATTAATGGCGCCCACCAAAGTGATGCTCTTATGCGACGAACTAACAAATGCACAGGTATATCCTTGTTGGTCCACTTCCGGAGTTAACTAACAACTTTGATGCAAGCCATATTTTAATGACAAAAAATGCCCTGACAAGGAGAAATACGTAGGCTTATTTTTGGTTTCACATAACAACTTTCAAGCATCATTCCGTAGCCAATACATCTCAGTTCGGCACTTCAATCGGAATTTTGTTTAATTAGAAAAATCACGGATTAACACACCGAACGCTAAAATACACCAAAATGTATTCCTGCTCCAAATTTTCACGGTATCACACTGCCCTAATTTTTTTTCGGAATGATGACGCTCACAAAATCACAGCTTTCAGAGCTCACGCTGTAAAAAGTTCATGAAATGGATCTACGATGTGGGACAAGCACGCGTGTTATACTCCCGTGTGAAAAGTTGAGAAATGTTGTTTTTCCCATTGTGCGAGTTTATTTGTCTGCGACGACGGAGAAATGGCAAGTGGCTTGTTTCCACAAATCCCTAGTGTGTCCCTCCTGCCTTTTATGTGACGACGACAGAAAGAGACTATTACACTTTATGAAACGAATCAAGACTCAAGAAGACAGTGAAAGAGGAAAAATCCTCTTCAAGTATGCCTAGCACAAATAAGACTATCAAAACATGAGGAGATGTCGGGGAAAAGTCTGAGAGAAGCTTTCCTCCGCGAATCTCCCCGTGTACTGTCTCCTTTATCTGCGGCCTACGACTCAACGGAGTGAGTTTCAAAAGCTCGGATTTAACAACTTGGTCACACACAGGGTGTATGCAAATACGAAGTGTGCTAACTTGCAAAATCCCTTTCCTGCACTCGCGTGCGCCGAGATGTGGCTCAGTGGAAAGGATGACTTTTGCTTCAAGCTAATTTTAGTAGTTGATGTACGTATATCAAAATGAAGGATATGTGTGATATCTGCGTGTGGATGATGTGCATGTGTACATGTGCAGAGAGAGAGAGAAAAAAAATGAAGAAAACTTCGACCTTCGTTGTCCCCATGATCTGGCTTCAATCCACACACTGCTCAATCTCGAACTAAACACAATTTTTCGAGTGTGTACCATAATGCTGTTGATGCTACTGCACTTTTGCCACTCTTAAGGAGAACAACTTTGAGCCTCAATTGAGCTTAATGATCAGCTTCATTAAGTGACGCTGAAGGGACTGTGACAAGCCTTTCATGGCTTTCTAGAGCAATGCTTTCTGGAGAGCAAGAACAGCTCGTTCCATCGACTCACGGACTGGAGCTTACAAGGAAAGAGACAAGCCAGTCATATCATCGCTGTAATACACTAATTGTAAGAGTGTTAAGCAGTTCTCTCGTCTCTAACTACTGGTTTTGAAATGAAATCGTATTTTTGTAATTGAGATCCTCCTGCTCTTCTCAAGTGATGATGCAAGCACGAACAAAGTGAGAGGATGCACACTCCCAAACACATTCCCTTTCATAAGTAGGTATTTTTCGTGAAACGTAGTATTCCCATTTTTTACACAGAGAACTTGGTGGAGTGCTAGATGCACTTTGTCAATGAAGGTTAATTTATATGCTTCTTGAAGTACTGATCTTGTCAATATGGTTTCTTTTAAAAACCTTTCGAAATCACTTGAGCCCCTCTGGTTATCGCCGTTTGTGTATTTGCTTTACATCAGTCAATTATCTGGATCTTCACTCGACTTATGACAGCATTAGCTACAGCAGGTTAATGTGGTCATGGAGCTGTGAAAATGGAGTGAAAATATCGACAGTTTCCTTGAAACCTTGAAATGTCCAATTGGTGGGCTAAGCATGATGTGTAAGCTGTACTCATGTTTTTGTTGACCAAGTGCAACATTATGGTTTCGCAGGAAATTTTCGGCAAATCTTTAACACAATCTGTGTGCTCTAGTAAATTACTGATGAGACTTGCGGTCTGATTTCTGGTTAAAATAAATATGCTACTACTTGGGGAACAAATCAGAATAGACTTACGAGGCGAATTCTAGCCTTGTTATTTGTAGTAGTATATTTAATTGCTTAAAGTGTACTTGACTGATTTCGATTTTTGGTGACATTCGCAAGACTAGAGGCTTTACACAACCGAAACATTTCTAGTGTTGAGTAATACAAAGTACCTTACTGTTCTTTAAGTGTATGCCACGTTTGAAGCTGATGACGCAGAATAAACAGCAATTAATCTTCAGCTTAACAACATAGCAGATGCTCCCGGTGAAATTTGAGACATGTCTATATCACTGACCTGCAGTTTTCTACTTGCAACCCAGTTACAGCAGTTATTGCAGCTGGAATTGAAAGAAATATCGATACATGCAGAAGAGGTTTACAAGTGTGCATCTGCCCTTCTTTTGAGATGTTTGCATTCAGTCAAATCACATTACTATGCACACATTTATTATTATATTAATCATTCCAAATGAGATAGTAGCCTTTGGTGTGAACTTGCTTTGAAACTGTACCTAGGAAGGCCAGAAACACGAGAAAAATTACGGCCTTTTGTTGTCTTGGTTTAAATTATGTCAACGTCTGCCATGTGAAGTGGTGTAATCGTCTTTCGGGCAATGAATCATAGTTGAAGAGGCAGATCTAACCAAGTCTTACTCCCGCAGTCGAAATGTACAAGAAAGTTGGTGATGCGCACAAGATAAATGCGTTATAAATAGGTACATGATGCATTGTACATGGTGCTATGAAATTAACACGATGTCAAGCAATTGCCAAAAATTGTTTATTTATTATATAGCAGCACTCACATTCCAGCCTCCCAGCGTTGGCCACAATTGGTCTGTGACGACCCCGTCCGTCTCGTCAGGCTGAAACTTGAATTCCTGTATCCTCTTCTTCTCACTATTCTCGTATGAGATCCGAATGGAGGAAAACTTTTCGAAAAAGTCCTCATTCCCATCTTGGTCCGTGCTGTGAACATAGTTTTAAAACAAGAACGCATTATATAGAGACTTCTATTTTAACGTTCAAAACAAGACTGACAAGGCAAGCTTCCGCATCGTCAAAAGGAATTTAGCAAAACACCCAAAGATTTACCACTTGCGCCTTCGTTTAACTGCATTCCGCCTTGTGATTAACCCGTAAAGCCTCTCAACTAAGGCCTCCCTCGGAGTGTCTTTAATGGTCATGGTATTATTTATTGAAATTACTCTTTCCAAATTTATCAACAGAGAACAAATGATGATCTGTGCCGATTACAAGTCTCACTTTCAATTAAGCACTATTGTATATTTTTCTTCACTCAACCACGTTTATATCAAGCTCACAATTGCTCGACATCCCGTAAATCACTAATCAGTCGTGGGATCAACCAATCGTGATAGTATATGTTGTAATAGTTTTGGTAGCAGATAAGGTCCTCAAAGTTTGGAAAGAGTACACCAAAAGGATTATCCAGAACTAAAATAACTTGTGACTCTTCAGTTCAATATTGGCACACCCATGACAGCAACTAACTAGAGAGAGGAGCATGGTTTCGAATAAATTATTAGAGAACGGTGGAGTATATTATGAGCAACTCGTTGTCTACGACGAGTGTGTGAACAACTCTCTCCCGAAGTTCAAGACAAATAATGGTAATCGGTAGCACGAAAGTGATCAACTAATATTCAATATTTTCGTAAAGGATTAGTCATACGTGTGGTGCTACAGACGATTCGAGAACCACTGGCCAATTGTCATCACAAAACTGAGAAGTGCATAATATATAGAAAAAAATATTGAAGAAAAAGTTGCAGTTGAATCCTCATTCGTTTTATGAGCATGACTAACATCGTAGTTCTTTGTATGACAACAAAGATGCAAAACAATTCACATATTATGCAACGTTAGGTAGTACACGTGCTTCCTCCTCATTGTCAGTGTCTTGAATTGAGTGAATGAACGCAGATTAGCGAGCGAAACCAAGAAACACTAATTAGCATGCACAAAATCTTCTGTACAAAGAAGAATATAGTCTTAACCAATAAAGTCTTACTCCGTAAGCTATTGTAAAAAGTGCTTATAGGAAGGTTCTCATACATTTTTGCCGAGAGCCGACTCTTGGGAATACCTAACCTTGACGTGTAGCAAGCTACATCAGTCCTGCAGTGACGTAGTAGTAGTAACTAACTGGCAATCGCTAATAAGATAAATGCATTTCTGGGTTCCTCCTACTAAAACGTAAACTGGTTACCGTTATTAATTTATATGGCATGCGACAAACGCCGTCATTACTATTGGGGGTTCCATACGATGAAAATTACCACTATAAAAGTGCGCTTTTCTAGATAAGGAGAAAAAAACTTGTTCCTTAATCTAAAAGTCATGAGTTCAATGCAAGTCTTGTCATTTACGTAACGCGTTTCTGCTTTGCTGTCCGTGGTGCTTGTGTACAGCAAATGGAGCGACTTAAAGTAGACAAAGTTGTTGACCACGAGCACACAAATAACCGTGCATTCGTAGGTGAGTGCGAGAGTCACGATGCTGTTTAGCCCAGAATCCTTCTTTGCATACGAATGAAAGGAAACTTTGACTCTTTCTGAGATACCGAACCGTATTTCATAGAGGCACATTCCATAGACGTTTATCGAGTTCATGAGTTTTGCCAGCGCATCATGCCACTGATCCGGTTGACGTTGAGTGTGGGAATGAGTGATACTTGAGGTGGTAGAAAGGTAAACCACAATGTTGACAATCACGCTGACGTACTTCAGTTGTCAATGTAATCATTCATCCAATTTGAAAATGTCGTTGTAAGGCCAAGGGAATTCATCCTGCTGACAATGCGTAATGAATGTATGAATGGTTCTGTAGTTTGTATTTGTGGCCATTTCAAATGTCAATAAATATTTGCATATAATATATGCTTTAGTTTTAACCATTTAATCAAGATGCACATAAAAGATTGGAACACTGACATTTGCTTCAAAGAAAGTCACCAACTGGGATTTTCCATTTGTGCATCATCGAATTATTCGTTGTGATTCAGGCTTAAGCTGAGTCAATCATCTCCTTACTTGTGAGTGTCATATCTTGGTTCTTGTTGTCATAAAGACTAAGCTAAATCGCTGGATGTAGGCTCTTTCAATAATCACGGTGTACGTTTCGTTTCTGTGAAAATCGTAAAATTATTATTATTACTCATCATATCTACATGCATAAAATGCTACTAAATGAGTGTGATCTTCTTCACTCTGTTAAAAAAAATTTGCTAATTGACAAGCTATTCTGCCAAAGGGTAGGATGCGTCATCATTTTTTACAGCTTCCTAAGCCGCTTTAGTTGGTAATTTGACTAATTCATTACATACTTACATAGTTAAATACCCGCACCCTCTTCTTCTGTAAAGTGGCGTTGAACTTGAGTTTCGCGAATTACTTACTGCTGCTAATAATGCAGCAAAAAATGTTCCTTTTAAATTCAAACATTATACAAACAAGTAGCTGCTCGAGAACTGCAATACTATGACAAAGAAATGGAAGAATTTGCAAGCTTATGAACCAATTTTTACGCATATCACAAAGTACCATTTCTCTCCAACAATGAAGTGTGCTGTCCAAAATAGGGCTTTGCAATAAACTCAACGACAACAATGTAAGCGGTTAATTTGGTTAATGTTATTTTTAGTATTGGTATATAATTTACTGTATGTCGCCGCTTAGAAGGGCATACAAATGAATAAGACTGAAGTATTTACATTTCACATAGTTTTCACCTACAACCATACAATTAACAAATTATTCTATGCTTAGCAAGGCTTACAACCTCACACTGATGCTCTTGAGTATCAAAAATACTGGACCGTCATGATAATAATGAATTAATATGAATTTGTAAACAGTGAGAGTATGCTGTACTACATACAAAGTTTTTGCTCAAAACTGTTTTACACTCCGTTTACGAAAATAATGATTTGAAGCTCACTTCGTTCAAATCTTTATACAGGATAAAATGCACACACGCACAAGTCATATTAATTTATTATGGACATCTTTCGTTCTTCTAGTGTAGACTCCTGCAACCATATTTATGAGCTTAAATTAAGTATGAAGTGGAACCACTCAATTTTTCAAAAATGAAAGAATAAATGGGTTATATTAATATACTTGCTGTGTTTGCCACTAAGGTACTAAAATTGAACTTTAAAAACTGACACAATGACACATTGAAATGGAGAACCAGAGTCTAATCTCCGCAAAATGAAAAGTGAAAACTCATTACGTATGCGTAAATGAGCTCATTAATTCACGGAGCGACTTGTTGTTTCAATAAAATCTGAATTAGTTCCACAGCCGTCATCATATTATAGCTGTACCACTTTGCATTTCATACCCTAACAACACATACATCGTATCACAGCTTATTGTTAGCATTTTTTAAAAAACTGTTGTATCGTCCATAGCGACTTCTACTATATATCCAGTCTTTTCGCACCTCATGACGATGGTGAGAGATGCCATGCGGCTAGATAAATTCTAGCACCTACGTCCGACAAGACACATATTTCATTCTGACACCTTTTCGCAATATTGTGTGAAAGCACTTCAACAACTCGTTGAGGTTACAAACTTAACGTCAAAATCCCTTCTGATTTGACGTTATGACCATTAATTAACAATTTCATTGCTGCTTAAAACCAATATGATTTCGAGCCATGCTTCACGCGCTAACAGCATGTACCAGAAGTACAAAAACAGTACAGTAACCCGACAAACATCAAGATTACGTGTAATCTCACTCTGAGCTCATTGAAGTAGCTTACCAGTCTGCCAAAGCCTTCAGCAAAGCCCGTTTCCTTGCGTTGCTTCGTATTCGAACACGTTTCCGGCTTGACGGTGTGGCAGGAATTCGTGGTGAGTCAAACGACTCGGGAGAAACAACGATTCGGATTTGAATCGGCGGACTGTTTAAACTTAATTGCTTGTGTTGAGCAGGAGAAGCTGGTGATGGATTCGGCGTGCTCGCTGTAGCCTTTAGCTGATCACAAGCCCGACAGCAGTAGTCCCTACTCGACTTATCTGATTTCCGAGGAAATCGAAGCCTAATGTTGAAACACTCTGTTAACATTTCCGAAGCTGCCTATACAAAAACTTTTCACCAGGAATGCACAATATTTTCACACACCCCTAACACGACAATGATTTAAAACTAATAACGGGCTTCTAAACTGCTGCCTTTAAATTTATCAGGATTAACTCATTATTACATAATAAATATAAAGAACTATGCACAATTTTATACGTATGTTTTCAACTTTTACAGCTTCCCGTTTCCACACTGTCTAAAGACACAAGTTAACAACAAGCGGAGTAAAATGTGTTTGAAATGGGCGTTTGTATTTTAAAACAAATTGTTAAAGTATCTATTATCTCCTTCATCCTCCCCTCATGTATTTTACATCTCTTCATAACTACCTAACTACATCTTCTGCGTTATGCCAAAAGACGAACAATGACGACCGGTATGTATGAGCAAACCAAGGGTTGATGAATTGTTGTAGAGCAATCTTCTTCATCAACACACTTCCTTTCTTTGCTGTCCATTACAGTGTAGCGTAATTTCTTGTACAAGTACATAATATTATGTACATGAACTGTTCATGAAATCACACATTTTCTAACTGCGTGGCTTCGCTATCTTCCCCAGAGTCTTTAAAGCAAGCCACCCGTTACGGATGAGGAGTTCATAACAGCAACAATGAAAAATGTTCTCGGCTCTCTGAAACTTCCCTTTTTGCTCGTATTATAATCACTGATGCGAATGCACTCCAAGCCATGCACCTGGCCGGAGAGGAAGTTGTTCTGCGATGCACATCTTCCTCTCCTTTTAATCACTAGTCACACTCTTGTTCCCTCGAACCGTCCGCAAGTGGTATGCCTGGATAATGCAGCCTAAATATGTACGCACTTTTCTCATCGATAACAATCAATTTTGAAACGTGAACAAAAACTTTAGCACTCAACACTGGAGAATTTCAAGGTAAGACTATGTTTTTGCATAAAGCCAGCTCATATGAAGTTATCGAAAGGCACAAGTGTGATGCTGGAGATGTGACGCAGATGAGCACAAAGCAGTTCTGGACCCTCGTCTGGTTTTGTGTATTGTGGTCTTGCCTTGACAAAGGATCCTTAAAGTTTGAGGATGATAATTACTATGACTCTGCATTATGTATCATGGAGCATGGACTGCGAGAGTCACCTTAGGAGCACAATCACGGGTAGATCAAATGAAATAAAAAATACCATGTAGTTTGTCAATTGGCAATTCAGTGATGTTAGCCTTGCATAAAAAAAAACTTGATTTTCGACTATTTTCCACATGTGTACACACACGCCAGGAGGAGCACAGGAGCAAATTGGTTCTTACTAGGTACATCAGGGACAATGCGAATTCAGTGGATGCCGAAGAAAGAACAGCTACGCGTTTATTAGTTGAGGCAGATGAAACACGCAATTACTTTGAACCACCAACTGGAATATTTCAGCAAGCTGGACCACTTCATGAAGGGCATAGTGGAATGTCGGTAGTCTCAGAGAACAAGTATTTTTGCTTGTTGACAGTAAAGAGTAGGTCCACTGAATAAAACGAATGAATATTAAATATTTTCCTGGTATTTTACTTTTTGTATCAGGAACAAGATTTTTTACAAATACGAGCAGCACTTGTGGAGATGCCATACGGAAAACAAGACAACAAATTCGATCCCTTTTCCAAGAAACGTCAGTGCACTCAAACGTTATTGTTCCTCAGTTCAAGTTGAAGGTTGAGCAGTCGAAGCTCCACTGGCAAAGATATATGAAAGTGTTTGATGACAAAATTCCACTCCCTGAGAACGCTTTTTTCCCAACCTCACTTTCAATAGGTAAACACATAACAACAACGGTAATTATAGAGGAAGATGTTTTTTTATTTCGGATTTCAAAGTGGAGATAAAATGACTCATATCCCTCTCCCGAGGATTGATGAGCTGAACAATGCTTCCGTAATGATGAAGTGCACACATTTCTCTGCATTTGGAGTGCACCTCTGGTATGTGCGAGCAATGCTTGGCGTTTGCCGTTTTTTTGTGATGAAGCTTGGCACATGAGGGTCTCGTACCTGATTGCAGGCTTATAACAGCGTTTTTTATCGTTCGAATAGGGAGCAATTTCCTCACAACCTGAATGAATGTGCTGAAGCGTGCAGCGTCATAAAAATAGTACGAATGATATGTACCTATTATTATGGCAGGCATGCAGGAATCTCTGATATGATATTGTGGAGCAATTGTTGCACGTTGCACCTGCTGGTTCAGCTCAGGACTTGGTGAGTGCATTGTTCTATGCTGATTGTGACAAGTCAATATGTAGAGTCGTAGTTCAACCATATTGCTCGAGATTGTTAAGGCTAACCTGTGCAGTCAACTCTACGCTGTACCTGCGACAGGTAGAAACGTTCGTATAATTATGATTTCTGTAAATGTTTCGGTGTTGTAATACAAACGTAAGCTTTAGCTCGTGAAGTAGCGGTAGTCCCCTTTGGGCCCTTTTCCATTGCTTAAGAGGGGCTAATTGTGTGAAAATCGAGGATAAAAGGGGTTTCAGCTTGTGGCTGGTCTGAGGATTGAATTTTTAAAAGAAATAAAAGAATCCAAACCATTCCCTCAAGTTAGATCGCCCTGGAGCGACAGACACAATGACAGACGCAAGTGAAGCATCCGTACCTATCGGTACTAATGAACAACATATTACATTGATAATGATGGTGGTTGTGGTTTGACAGAAAAACTCCGTGGCGATACCCTTGAGCAGGTTTAACCCAATCACAGGTCCTTTTTTAGGGTACACAGAGCCAGGGCATTGATCACCACGAGGATGAGTCATAACCCGTAAACATTAGGTAGATAATGAACACGTCGTGAAGTTCTGTAAAACACTTTTTGTTCTCCCTCAAAAGCTAGTGAGCCAGTGCTTGCACACACTCGTAAACTGGGCGACCATCGTAAAATCACATCAGACAGGTATATCTGTGGCATTTGACGTGCATTAGAGCAGATTCTCTTGATGTTCGCAACAAGTCACGCATTATATAACATCACATTGATGGAGTGCGGTTGGGGGTGGCCGCTTCAGCGAGTCTTTTTTTTGTGTTGTTCGCAATTCTTTGTACTGGAATCCCTAGATGATAGCGTCATGCCCAAGTGCGCTCACTTGGTGCAGGGTGGTGGTCGTGATATATGAATTCTAACTACATCACATTTTACAGGAGAGATGATGACAGGAAACTGTTGCTAGTGTCACTCCGTTGTTGTCTTTGTGTGAGGCGTTTTCATTACTGAATTTAAATCATGAATCATCTGCTCCGCTGCTGAGTTTATATCTATGCATTGTCATTGCAATCATTTGGGAGAAAAATCATACCACGAATAAACCCTTTATGTGTGGCACTCTGACATACTCCTAGTCCTACACCCTATACACATCATTACAATTGTGTCTATAATTTTGAGTAAATGAAATAGCCGTAGCCAGTGGCTACAATTTTTAAAAACTATAACTGTCATGTAGACAAAAAATGGCAAATTTACGCAAAAACAGGTACAGGGAAAAGCATGTTTCTGGCTTCATCAACAAAGACCTTGCATCAGCAAAATACCACTGTGATGTACAATGTGCCACCTGTAATCCACCTTGAATTACACATAGTATAACTTTTTATAGGCATTTTCGGCTGTTATTTGAAGTTGGCAAGGAAATGTTTACGAGTACGAATGGATGGACGATGTTTGCACTAGACTAACACTTCATATTGTGCACATACCTGTATTCATGTAAGCATAATATTCTGATTTCAAATCCAGAGGATTTTACTAGTAGTAGTAAATCTGCGCAATAAGTTTGGGCATGAGTCTTTACATTCGATTTCGCTCAATACACTGTATGTAGTTCGTGTGAAGAGGTTTGCAGAAGAAGAGATTCAAAAGAAAACTCGACCTTGAAATGCTGGACTTCTTTCGTTGCACTGCATATTGAGCTTTTGTTGCTCTTTGTCCTCTCCTTCATCTGCAAAACACTTCAAGCTAGTTTTTAGGCTGTGAATTTATGTAGTCAGCAATTGCAGATTGTCGGAGTTACGACTACCTCAAAGAGGATCGCTTTTCATGTCATTAATATGTAAAAATTTGAAACTGAATGCAGCACTGAAACTCAAACTTGTACCTCGTCAAATGCAGCTTTTGTACTTACAAGCGTGTCTTCACAATGAAAGTGCGCAATCACATCTTTTGTACACAGGTATAGAGTTTTCTAGGGATTAATTAGAATGCGACATCAGAGAATTATGACATCACATGGCTGACAAACAGCAAGCAACTTGTCATAATTTTCTCTTTAAACTAGCCGGATTTGATGATACGCTGGTTTTTCTTCGAGCACGATTTTCATTAATGTACATATATAAATTACATTTATACCGCTCGTATTAGGCTAAATCACTGACAACAGGATTGCATGTGTATTACTATTGTGTAAAACTGAATATTATATAACCTAGTAAAATATTCCTGGAAAGATCTCAACAGTTTGACGTTTCTGTGCATAATCAAAAATCTGATGTGACTAGGTAAAAATTTGAAGAGGAAGTTGATCGAATTTATGACCCCGTTTTGCAACAATCTGTGGGATTCGCTCTAATGACAAAAAAGTAAACAGCTGCTAAAATTTGATGTTACTTCAACATGTATTTAGGTATAAGAAATTTAACCTTTATTGACATCGATTACATCCTCAAATTGCACAGTCATCATTGATGCAATAATCTATTAAATGCCTATTTGCTAATCACTGTTTTATGCATTTTGTAAAATGTAAAACAACTCAATAACATGAGCTTTGACTAATTAATATTCAACGCATAATTGTTTCACACGTACATAAATAACCTACATTCTACATAAATACGCACCTTTATCAGGTGGATTTCAACAGAATAATAATTATACCGTCAAGTATGCAATGTATGCGGCTTAATAGCATGCATTCCTGTCGTCGTCCGTAGGATTATGCTTCATTGATAGTTACAATGATCTGCCAGTTTTCAGAGATTACGTGAAAATTCTCATGAAAAGTCAGTCATTCAGCTTAAAACCATTAAGACAGTAGCACATATATAATCTGAATTATGTCAAGTTAGCTTGCATGGCATTGTAAAAATAAACGTTGCATTCTGACTGGACAACACAATTTTTTTTTCAAAATTTTCTCACGGTATATTATGCTTTTTCTTAATAATGTAAATAATATAACTATTAGTATTCAGAACAAAGGTAAAAAACATCAAGGTTATGCCAAAATGAAAGAAAACCCGGTGAGAAAGTTTTTATTTCTTCGGGATAGTTCCATACAAATACTAAGCCGGCTGAATGCTCATACTACTCTTTAAAAACGGTATTGTTGTAAAAATCACGGGTTTGTGAACCACACTCGCTCTTGAGACGTAGCTAAGGTCAAACCTTCTCTTCCGATCAGATAGTTTAAAAGAATTTATGGTGATGGGAACGACGGATGAATGCCGTGAGCAAGATCATGACATCATTCATATGACTAGTTGATATGGTTGGTAATCCCACGCGATATACAACGAGCCAAAGCGGAATGTTGTCGTAGGTGTACTTTTGCAGGAAACTTTGCTTCATCGTCATCTCTCGAACCACTCATTCAGCCCTCTTGTCTGTCACCCACAAGTCTTTGTTTCGTCTGTTCAATTACATCATGCCTCCACACTAACGTAGCAACCCTTCGAATGAGTAACATTGTGAAAACATGTTATATAAACCCTTACCGCTACAGTTTGAGTGTCGTAAAACTATCAAAATTTGTGAGCTAACGGTGCCTGGCAAAAAGTCCCTGTATTAGTCATCACTGCAAATTTTTTATCTCTTCCCATTACCCATAAATACTAGTTTTAAATGCTTAACAATTTCCGGATTACCTTCTGCTTATGCATGGGAAATAACCGGTTTTTAAAATTTGAACCACTTTCAATGTAAGATATTGTCCTCACCAATGGACAGGAAATGACAGAATAATGCAATCATTTTGCCCATCGCTTGCTGTAACGCTTTGTTCAAACTTTCTAGCATGCATAACGAGCAAAAGGAACAGGAAGTGGAAAAAAATTCACCCTGAACCGTTTTCCTGAAGAAAGTACTTAAGGTTTATTGGATGACACAATCACGACTTGCACAGAGTTTAATCTAACAAATCCCTGCAGAATTGAGATACATACTCGAGCCTTTTAAACCGGAAAGCGAAATACATATCGAAAGACACATAATATACAGCAATATCTGCAATTCCGAGAATACAATCTTAATACCGTCGTCGTTTGTACTACTTAAGCTTCAAAATATTTCTGCTTACGGTTCATCAGCGCCAATCTGTTCAGCAACAGTGGCTTCCTCCTGGCTAGGAGCATCGGCGACAACCGGAAGCACATCTTCACAGTCTTGAAGTGTACACGTGCCTATCTCCGCTCCCTCGTCGTGCAATGATGGATCCGCCTCACTCCTATTCACTTCGGGCTCAGCTTCTGCTGCCCCGTCTGCCGACACCGGAAAACACTCCTCTTCATCATCACCCGTGATTGGCACTTGTGAAAGTTCTTTTTTATCCGACATCATGAATAATTGAGTGCTCAACAATCACCATGAGAAATGGCGTAATCAACTCTTCAACAAACTCGGAAACCGATTTAAAACACATTCACTTACAAAACTTTAATGACTGAATACCTCTGTCAATGAAAGTGCCGCTTTTTGAAGTTGTTTGAAATTAGAAATGTTTGTGAGTAGTATCGCTTGTTTCCAATTTGCAAGCTCAAAATCTGAGGGCGATGTATCGTACGAACGTCTTTTGCCAAAGCGATTGCTTTGATCACTGCTAATTTGTGGGTTTTTATAAATGTTGCCAACGTATTTACAGTGCTGCAGTGGTTGGTCAAATGAGTTCCGGCAGTGGGAGTATCTTGGAGGATCTACACGGTCTTTTATGGAATTCCTTTCCATCCACTCATACACTGCACCATTCATTTCATCGATGTTTCGTTACAGACTGCGGCTCGGAGAGGGAATGCTTGTGTGCATCTTGTTGGCTACGACTTCATGTACTTGCTCGTTCACATGCTCAAAAAATGCTGTTTTCGACTAGTGACGAATGTAGGTATGCAGTGCACTCGATTCAGTAACGCTCACTTGATAAAAAAAACTCAATGAAGCATCATCATTCTTTGCGAAGGTGAGATTTAAGAACACCCCATGTAAAATCATAGCGAACAAAAAATGTCTTTAATAGACTTGAGAGAGGAGTCTTCGTGACTGAAGGATTACAATGTGGTCCTCATTTACAATGAAAAAAATTGAGAGCTAGTTGCAACAACAAGGCTCTAAAAGGAAAGTGTATGTAAAAGTGTATGCAGTTCAATAAAAGACGGAGAGAGAGTGCTAAATGAAAGGAAACCTTGACCAAAAATCTGTATATCATGCAAAAACAATCTGAATTGAGCTCTCGTCAAAGATTATGAAAATGTGTGAGGCAATGCACATAAACATAAATCAGCAACGGACTAGCGCTTACCACAAGGTGAGCTAACCTTAACGACGTCCGACGTGATGCAGAGACGGAGGTTTGGAGGACTCGTTTCTACGCTATAAATCCAAAGGCAAATACGATCTGCAATAAATTCCTCTTAATTATATAATGCTTGATGTAGTCATTTAAACAAATTACGGAGCACACACATGGAAAAGTTCTGAACACTGAAGCAGCTCCTTCGTTGTAAAAGACATTGTGGTTTCTTTATTGTTCCATGTATGGAATCATAGAAACATTTTTTGCTCCGAGCATTTTTCTTTCGAAAGAAGGAGACCATTAGTACTAACTGCTAACCTTTTGCTCAAATATTCTGTTCATTACTACACACATCCGGAATGTTACTCGTTGAAATGTCTGAAAGAAATCTTGATACAAGGCATATGAAAAGGACGGTTCACTATGCAAATTATCAAGTATTCCAAAAGGTATCCTTGTTTATTTTCAAAATTTTGTGGATTTTTTTTTTCACATTTTCATTCCACGTTAAAAAAAACTCACTGTCTTGCTAAAACTAACACTCTCTATCATACTTTCGGGTTTTACTCTTTGTGAAATTTTTTTGATAAAACTCAGTTTGTAAGCAGACCACGATTTCGTATGGACAATAAACGTGTGCTTGATACAAACCTGATCTACAATCCAAATGAGATTTTGCCAGAACACTTTTTTAAAACCAACAGTGTGCGACATATATTGTCACACACACACGCTCATCAATGGTGATGATAAATATGAAGCAAATTAGGATGTTGCTTTTTGCTGTAACAAGGATGAACACTTGCACACCGTAAACCAAAACGAATTGATTTTTTAACACAGAGTAACAGAGGAAAAAAAATATGACATTGAAAAAACTTGATTCGAAATGACACACTTTGTTCCAACAATCATTCAAAATGCGCTTTGTGATTCGTGAACAACTTTACATCTGCAGACACTTGCCTTTGGGCATGCTACGAATGTAATTGTTTGAAATGGTGAATCATATATGGAACATTAATTTTCTGTTCCATACCAATGTTACTCGTCGTTTATTCAAGATAGTCTTCAGAAAAAAAATCTGCAACCCAGGATAAATTGTGCCAATTTATGTGATTTATATGTGATCGATGATTGTAATTGCATAAAAAATCACAATCATACCTCTTTCTTTGACTTGCATGAACACTAACTGAAACAAAACTTGGCAGCACAAATTTCGCAAATTGACTTCTTGCTAGATACTTGTATCATTAAGTTTGTATCTTTGCACTTAAAACATACCGCATACAACCTGCAAAAGTATATGAAGTTTCGCCGGTAGCTCGTAGATTTATACGAATAAAGAACAGCCACAAACATTGACAACTATTATGCGAAATAACGTGCTTCTCAATATTCAATTCCAGCTGAATTATCACGACAGGTTTTTGCAAATTAAATATTTTTATTCTGACAATTAATATCATATTTGATTAGTTTTTTTTCGGATATTAGCACTTTCTTACTAGTTTAGCCGTCTTACTATTTAGTTAATAACTAATTGCACTAACTTCTACTTCTCTACTTCAAGCCTTACAGTTGTCGAGCATTTGAATGAACAATCTTGAAAACACAATACTTTAAAGGACTTTCGCAACTCCTGAATTTCAGAAACCGAAATCGTTATACATGCAACTATTTATTCAAACGCATTCTCAAAAACCACTGTGTTGTGCTTGTAAACTAGTGTACTTACAAACTCTGGAAAAACTGAGTCTTCAGAGTGCCTCAAGCGTTCATTGCGAAATGTGTAACGTACGAAGATGTGTATCTCAATGTCAAGTGATGAGATGTCGTTTGCAGCTTTCATTATGTACAATTGTACTTCAACTGAAGGGAGAGAATTACCTCATTTCCTGGATAAATGTAGTCTCACTTTCAACACTCAAATAGTGAACCCGTCATGATTACCTGGAAGCAATTTGCTGGCTTTCAAAACAAAGTCGCAGTCGCAACCGACAGCAGGTGCCGCTTTTGACACGCTATGCATAATTCAAGCGTTATATAGTGAAGTACAACGATTTTCAGCAAATGATGATTTCCCTCAACGTCGCACAGAATTCTGTGGCGTATAGTACTGCTCGGAACTGATTGTTGAAGAGAATCTATAGCAAATTATGTGGAGCATTATTGGTGAAAATGGTTTGTTGGTATGCAGGGTGTCGCAATGAAACTAATAATAACAATGCGTACACCAAATATTCAAGCATTGTTATTCAATACCTTTTACGAGATGGATACAATCAGCGTTTTTTTTTGGAAGCGTGCACATTGGATCTGTGTTTTTACAAGCATGAGTTTTAATTCATTCGACCTACAATAATCATGTTAGCCAGCTTCAACGTTTGGAACAATTTGTAGTAGCATCTCGGCATTGTTTGTGGCTGATATATATAAGTTTTTGAGGACGAATTTGGGGGGTTGCGACGAGAAGCCATCATGGTAAATGCGATTCATACGACACAGGCGTCCACTTTTTCCAGGATCTCCGATTCCGGTTGTATCGTCCCAATCGCGCCCTCACTTGCCATGGCGGAACATAATCAAAGACAGCTCGATGTACAATTTTTAACGTTTCAACCTTTTATTTTATAAGTTTACTGCGTCAATTCACAGTAGAGTCTTGTACATTTCTGTATATATGGTATCATAGACTTACGTGAGCGAAACTTTAAAAAAATGTTTTAGTAATTTAATTTACTGTTACAAATTGAAATCGCATACCTAAAAGTATAGAGCTAAATTAATGACATGTGTTATGAGTCAATGACCCATTAAATTCTCACTAATGTTCAAACCTCGACATAGGTTTCATCTATTACCATTCAAACCTTATGTTGCCGGTTCGAATCGTCCCCGACATGCAGGTCGTCCGATCCGATTTGTCGAAATAGTAGAGACAGTCAAAATTTTTCCCATGGGGTCATTTCGAGTTATGTGATTTGCATACGGGATTTTGTTTTTGTCGCAATTTTGCTCTCGAGAATTCGTTTCTCGTCCTAGAGTGTAATGAGGCTATACGTACAAAAGACTTAATTTTTTTTAGCTGCGTGTGTCGAGTAATTTTTTTCGAGTTTTGATTTGAATTTTTTAGTGGTTTTGAAATGATTTAATAAACTCCGCTACGGAAGCGACTGTCAACTTTTGGGACGCATCAGAACATCAGCCTGGCACTGGAGGTGACAGAAGGATCATGTTTAGACGTAGCTCCTACACGGTTTGCAGATTACTAGAATTAGATTAGATCTAATTAGAAGTCTAATCCACGCTATTTTCAATACATCAAAGTGCCTTCGTCGTGAGTCTGGTGGCCCATGACTAAGGTTCAGTCACCTATCCAATGTCTCAACGTGCCGGTTAGGAGCCCTGAAGAAGAGCAAAAATCGAGCCCTCTTTCAATTATGAAGCAGCATATTTTTGCAGTCAATTTTTAGATATGGAAGCTAATTTTGGGACGTTTTAAGTTAATTGATGTTGTTTCAAGTTCATTTTAGCATAGTTTTGGTTAATTTTAAGATTAATTTGGTTAATTTAAGGCAGCACCACCCCCCCCCCTTCCCCCGCGGTTGGACCCTGCCAATGACATGCGATAAGTCATTGGAAAGTGAGTAATGGAGACTTTGGCGAGGCATTGAAATTTTCACGGACCTGACTGTACAGGGTAAATGACCTTCCAAGCTCCTCTGTTACAGGTTTATTACCAGCATTTATTTTCTTGTTGTCTTTAATATTGGCGATAGAATCATAATCATATGGATGATATTCACATGCACATACTATAAGTCCAGGAGTTACATCCGGGTAGGTGGGTGGTGGATCATTCATTCTCTACAGAAATGATAGTATGCAATATTGTTCATATCAGTTTCTTTTCGTAAGTAAATACAATTACGCATATGAGCCGCATTGCGGATTAAATCACTACAAACCATCAATTTTTGTACAAGTTGCCAATATTAGCTATTCTTCCACGGAAAACAACACCATGAATCTAGCCCATTTACTATCTGCACTAAAATCACATACAATGGTATTTACAAGGAAAGTGAGCGTTTGCTGAAACTGAAAGCATCGCGTTATCATGTCTAAGGCAATTTAAAAACATTACGTATAATACGTGCACGTACTCCATAACTTTGTCTGGAAGAAGCCAAGAAGTTCGTGTCATTTCATAATATCTCTCCACACCATGCCACCCCACAAATCGACATCAGCACGCATTCATGCCACCGCACAAGCCTCTTTCTGAAGGTTATCTCCTGCACACATTGGTCCTACATTTCACCGATAAGGCAACCGCACGCGATTGACCGACTTAAAAGCCTCACATTCGCACATAGCATTCACTGATTTGCATCTTCTACCAAGGGACATTGGCATTCAATGCATTTTAGCCGAGGTGGCTCACATTTTTGCATTTCCAACCCGCTGCAATACTGCTGAACATGAAGAGGACGCATACGGAACCCAAAAATCTTGACATGTGCATGAAACACAACGATACTCTTCAATCTTCACACGAATTTGACAACTCTCGTACTTTGACTTATCACCTCGCGTCGTTGTCGGATACCACGATGATGTAACAGACGCATGCCACTGGGACACAACTTCATGTGTGGAGTGCATGGTCAAAACCCTGAACAAGATTATGTACTTCTCTCTCCGATAAGAATATGCACGGAGTCCTGTCCTCCTTTGTGGTTCATCGTGGTGGGGTGCCAGGCAAATGTGTGTACTCTCCTGTTTTTTTTCTGAAAGTCATCGCTGTTCAGCTGGACGACTACTCTCTCCACCTTTTGGCTCAACACACTTGAATTTTTCCATCTCTGATTAAGAACTACGTTTTGTATCAAGACGTAACACGAATTACGACCACACACACCTACATCACTGTACTAATCTTTTTTGCTGATGAGCCAGTATTCCACAGAAATTTCATAAGTCAAAGACACTTCTGGCAGGCACGCCGCTGTCCAAAGCTTTTTGGAAGATCATCATCATCATCGTCACCACGACGAACGTCTCTCATCTGTCTGAAGCTTCCCAATAGAGAAGCTCATGTAGTGGGGAAGCGAGCAGGTCTTCATATATCCGACGTGTATTGCGTACGCACAGGTGTTGCCTGTGTGTGACGGAGAGAACGTGTGCGATTGTTGGTGATCGAAAGCACTGGTCTTCACTTTTTATACAATGATCACATTAGCACTTCGACAAGTGCGTCCTCACCGTGTCACGACGGAGAGTGGCAATATACATAATTTGCGCGTGCTTAGGCGCTACAATTACTCGACTAATGTAAGGGTTAGGTATTTTTATTCGACGAGCAATGGGCTCCACCGTCATTGTCATCCATTGTTTCCAGCGACCGGCTACGTGCATTGTGCACAGAGTAAGAGACTCGGTGACGGTTATCGTTTAGGTTATCCATTGTCATCGCCGTCGACGACGGTGGTGGTGGTGTGTGGTAGGTTTATACATTCTTCGAGTACTTTGGAGGATGGGGAGTCGCCGGGTGGGAAGCCGTCGTCGAAGGTGGAGGAGACGGTGAAGGTGCTGGAGCAGGAGCTCGAGAAGAAAAAGGCGGGCGTTGTGGAAACTGTGAAGCGACCGTTGTACAAGCGGATACAAGACGAGGTGAGGAAGAGTGGAAGGAGGAAAAGAGGGGAGGAGAATTATTAGTGTGATGAAGGAGATGTGATTGAGGTGGTGTCTTTTGGATTTGTAGATTCTTCATTATTACCACGGATTTCGACTGCTGTTTATTGACATGAGGATATGTGCCAACTTGGTGTGGAGGATACTGAATGGGAAGACTTTGAGTCGGAGGGAACACAAGCAGTTGATAAGGACGACTTCAGATGTGTTTCGACTCGTGCCCTTCTCTGTGTTTATTATTGTGCCGTTTATGGAGTTGTTGTTGCCGTTTTTTATTAAAATGTTTCCCGGCATGTTGCCCTCAACATTTCAGTCGATCCAGGACAGGGTAAGGGAGGATTTGATTTGGTTGTGTGGGGATTACTATTGTGAGGATGTGATTTGCGGGATTAGTATTTACTTGTTGGTCGTTTTACTTTTGGACAGGACACCAAAATGAAGGCTGAGCTAAAGGTGAAGTTGGAGATGGCCAAGTTTTTGCAGCGAACTCTTGACGAAATGGCTCCTCAAGCCAAAGGCAGGTCCTCTCAAGTTGCAAAGGAATTCGCAGAATTTATAGAAAAGGTATTACTGCCACTTTTGTTTATACGTGTACAAACGTTGTCCTAGGGCAGTTGTCGAAACTGATGGTGTCTCATGTATTAAAATTTGGTTTGCCGTGTAGATCAGAACGGAAGGAAGTGAAGTAACCACGGAAGATATCCTTAAATTCAGCAAGTTGTTTGAAGATGAAATTACTTTAGATTCCTTGTCACGGCCTCAATTGGTGGCTTTGTGCCGATTAATAGAAATTCCTTCCATTGGCACGACAACAATGCTCCGGTTTCAATTGAGAATGCGACTTCGTCAGCTATGTGCTGATGATAGGGTAAACACTTACAATTCCAAAAAAAATACTAGAAAATCAGTGAGTGCAGTTTGGTGAGTATCATGTTTTTCAAACCGTAGGCGATAGAGAAGGAAGGTGTTGAAACTTTAGATTTGCAAGAGCTGCAAAGTGCGTGCAAGTCGAGAGGCATGAGGGCTGTCGGAGTTCCGGAGGATCGACTGAGAAGGCAGTTGAATCAGTGGTTGAGATTATCCTTACATGAAAAGGTTCCTGCTTCGTTACTACTTTTGACGCGCGCAATGTACCTTCCGGAACACGTGTCAGCCACGGAGAAACTTAAAGCCACACTGGAAGCCTTACCTGATGCAACGGTTTGTTTCTATTTGGACTGTATTTTTTTCATTTGAACTATAAAGTAACTGAATACTAAGAGTACTGTTCTATTTTTAGGCTTTGCAAACCAAAGCTGCAATTGGTGAAAGGGAGGGTAAGATTGACAATAAGACCAGAATAGAATTAATCAAGGAGGAAGAGCGCAAGATCAAGGAAGAACGAAAGGAAGCCGAGCAAGTGGCAAAGGTGGAAGCAGAAAAGAAGGAAGAGAAAGGTTTGTTAGATGCGAGTAATATTTAAGGTAGAATAATGAAGCTCAGTTGTAAGTAACTCATGCACACTTAATTACTATAGGGGAAGAACTAATGATGCCAGAGTTAGTTGGACAAACACCATCGGAACCGCTGCCTTCACCTCCATTGTCAACACTTCTTGGGCCGGATGTTATTGTTCCAGCAGAAGACGACAATACTGTTATCGCTGTTGTGAACAGGGTATTGTTCAGAAAACTTCCAGCAGCACCAGCTTATGATGTAATGCAAGCAATATCTAAATTATGCATTACTTACATAATTAAACCAATCGTGTAGCGGCAGCTTGAGCTGAACCATTCTGTATTTAATTGTCTGCATTTCAGGACAAAATTACTTCAGACGATTTTGATGCCATTGAAGCGGTGGTTGCCAAACTTGGAAAAGATAATATAAGAATTGAACGCGAAGAGCTGAAGGATTTGAAAGAGGAAATTTCAGATTACAAACAGGACGTTAAAAAGTTGGATGAAATTGCGATTCAAGGACCAGAGTCGAAGGTGAATTTTAGTGAAGATTGTTTATATGATTATCAGTTTGCTTAGTACTCTGCTATAATGAGAAGGAAACCATTTAAAAGGTACGCGAGTCGAAAGGAGCTCGTCGGCTCTTCAACAAGCTCAGTAATATGGTAGGAAAACTGGAGAAAACTGTGGCGTCAGTGGATGTGGCAGAAACTAAGGCACAATATCAGTAAGTATTTTATTAAAAATTGTGGTATAAAGTGTATGCGAATGAAGTCTTACAAGTGCTTGCTCATATTTGCACCTACTTTAGGAGTCAGCTTGTTGCAACGGAAGAACTAATCGCAGCAGTCCGTAAGATAAGGGATGTAAAAGATCCAGCCAAATTGGAGAGGGTAGCTGCTGTTCTGGCGAAACTGGACGATGACAGCGACGGTCATATTGAAGTTGATGATTTAGTAAAGGTAATGAATTATCTATACATATTAGTAATGTAGAAATCTCCTATTGTATTAATACTGACTACATTTCATTTATAATGAAACCAAGAATGTCAAAGACAGTATTGAGTGAACAAGAATTCTCATTTTGAATAGGTCATCGATATCGTTGGCAAAGAAAGCGTAGACATGAGCTCTAAGCAACTTGAGGAAATCGTCAGCTTGTTGACAAAAGAAGAACTTGAAGAAAAAGCCAAGTAAGAACTTGCAATCTAGCAGTACCCTCAATTTTGACAGGACTTATCTGACAAATTAACTTTTCAATATTATATCATTTTTCATACATTTTTTAATGTAATTTATATTAAACTTTGCGTAACCCATAGGGCTTCTGAGGCGCAAAAACCGTAAGCATCGATACGGGCATCACATTGCCACTAGACTGGATCGTCAGGTACATCCATGATTGCGGAGGTGGTGCGTGCGCTCCAGTATTCTTCAACCAGCGGTGGAGATGTAGCGCTGAATGTATAAAACATAACGTACAAAATGATTCAAATATCCAAGTGAAGTGATCTTGTGTAAGCTTTAATTGCGTCATGAACTTGTGTGGTTCCTGGTGAACTGTGTAACGCGTCAAGACCTCGCTGGCGAAATAATGGGAATTTTTAGACGAACGCGTTCGGGATACAGAATAGAATTTTTTTGACATGCCCTATTTCGTCGGCTGGATCTTTCACCTTTCATGTTAGTTAAAGTTGTGATTCTGAATGATGATTGGCTGCATCTTATTCTGTTTGTTTTCTTCACATTGTATTTATTTCTTCTTGTGTCTCTCATTAATTGTGTTGTGATAATCATTCTCACTCTTTGTGCGCGCATTGAATAAAATGAATTTTGACCACCCACAACTATAATCCCTACTTGTAAATATTCTTGCATTTCTTGACAAGTAGAATGCTATAGGCTATATCATTGTGATGAATTCGGTTTACTACTATGCTAGGGGTAGTGAAGAAAATTGAGGGCGCCATCTTTGGCGGACTTTCTTCAACACGCACAGAGCTGGAGAGAGTAGCTAGTTCATCTCTCCTGTTGCTATCTCTGGCATCTCCTGGTTTGCCCTTTTTCCGCTAGGCTTTTCTGTGTGAACGAGCTCTCTGGTGACGAAAAGAGAGTCATTTTTCCAATTTCAGAAATTTCTCTTGCTGCGTGTGACGAAAGTAAACAATTGACCAATTCTTTTTTTCGTCCGAATTTCGGAAATTTGCGATAAAACCATTTTAACCCTGCGACAAACCTGGAGTAATTGACTGCAATTGCAGGTTTCCCGTGTTCATCCCTGACAATTTTGACAGAAATTTGAAAAATACAGAGTAATTTGCCGGACCAAAAAAAAAAATGCCGGACAGTGACAATCTGGATCCAGGTGGAGGTTCTGGTGAGTTTTTTGTGCATGTTTTAAGGCTCAGTCAATTTTGCCAATGCCGTTTATATTATTTTATTGCTGTAGTTTAATCTACTCATTTCATATTTTCCTTGATTTTCAATAATGAATGAATCATAAATGACAAAACCGTGTATTCGTTCGTTAAGACGAAGCAATGACGGAGGAACGCGAATTACGGAACGACGCAGCCGATGGACAGATATTGGAACAAAGAGTACAAGGCTGGGAGCGCGGTGAACAGGAGTTTTAATATCAAATATTTTTTATGATTATAACTCTCCGACGACTTAGGATGAAATGGTTGTGGATGTTGGAGTTACCGCACTGTGTAAGTTACGCGAAAAATGTCGACATGACAATTGATGAGTTAGCCGCAATGTTTTTATGCAGTTGCCTATTGATTATTGGTGGTTTTAACTGGGTTTTTAACTGATGCTGCTTTGCTGGAAATATTGTAGTATTTGGTGTTTTATGTTTTGGTAGGTATTAGGTCCACACTTCTCCAATTTCCTTTTCTATAGTTCGACCGCTGTTTTCAGGCTTGTCTACTAAAGCTCTCGTGTCTTTTGGGTAATGGTCCCAGAATGTCTTGGTTGATTTCTAGAAGGAATAGATTTGACAATCTAAAAAGTCGTCAATTTTATATCGCCTATAACCGAGACAATGATGAAAAACACGGTGGATGTATGCCTCTGCTGTTGACAAGTGATCAAGATAACGCTTATTGTAAATAGAAAAGCGACTTCCAATATTTAGCTAAATTTAGTTAATTTAACGGAGGTATCTGTGCTGTCGGGATCTGTGACGTCTCTTTCATGAGGTTTCATGCGAGGTAACGTTTGTTTGTGAGGGAATGAGCAGCACAGCCACAACGAGTTCTTTTCACACAGGTAGTCAAATGCGTCCGTCTAGGGTGAAACTAGTCTAATTTTTTTTAGCTTTGTGAGCAGACTACAACTTCTCTTCTTGTTGGCTGGTACAGAATTATGTATTTTATTTGACAATGTCAGTTCTATAAAGCAGATTTTGTCGTGGATTTGAGATGAGGAACGAGGAAGAAGTAGGACGGAGTACGGAGTGTGGTTCTTCCAACAAACTTGGCAGAGTTTTTTAGTACAGCGAATTCGCATGGTGGACGTGTTAAAAAAGTTGTTCGTGGAACTCTCCGACCTTTCCATGGTGGCTCAGCTAACTCGCTCTTGGCTTTAGTTGTAGTTGTCTGGCGAAGAGGGATCAACAATGCTGCTGAAGGGGAGAATCCGAACCCCATCATCTCAAACCTCAATTTTGTTCAAAACTGAAGTCTGAATTCTCTTGGATTACCACTTCACATCATCTTTTACCGGCTCCGGTTGAGAAGGACCGTATTTAGGGAAGCGGAATTCACACAGATTTTTGACAATACTATCTGAATGCATGCTTTGGCGAGCGTCAGTCTGTTAGATACAACTGAGAAGTTGTCAGAATACGAATCGCCAACGTTGAGAATATGTTATAGGAGCTTTGTTTGGTTCAATTGATAATAGCTTTGAAGGAAGCATAATATGCAAATCGTTCGTATTGTTCTCTAATTTGCATTTTGTACATTGCAGAACTACCACGACTCTGGTAAAATGATAATATAATGGGGTAATGTGTTTCTCTGTATTTTTCTTGCTCACTGACGTATTGATTAGAGTATGACGAGAATCCTGTTTGGACTTGATGAAAATACGTTCAATTCCACTTGTGCATACGAACATTCTTTCTAGTAGGAAGTGTGAGGTTTTTTCTAATTTCAGAAAAAAGTCTAGGTTTTATTTAATTGAGTTGTGGCAGTTAGTTAAGTTATTGAAGTTATTGGCTTCTTGAGATTGTCAATACAATCTTGATATAATCAGTCCATTAAGATTTAGCATTCAACACCTACGGCTGAAGTACGTGGTTAAGAATTGGACGGCAGATTTCGAGGCGTTGGAGGCTGGGAGGGTGTCTCACTTTTGTGGTCGGACGCTAATTTACACACTTTTCAAATTTCTTCTCTTGAGTCTAGGTTTTCCATTGTAGGATAGGTTTTTCTTAAATGGTATAATGTGAACATTGATTTTATGGCTAGGTAAGAGCAGTGGCTTGAGTCCGGGTGCACGCATACCTGTGGTGGTATCGACAAAATTCACTCTACATCTACGCAGATCCCTCAACAGTTCTCAGATTCACAGAGTTCAACAACAGTAGGAAGGAAGGAGCACTACTCACAGTAGAAATCTGTGTGTTTAAAGTGTGAAGAAACGCTAGTTGTGTGTTGGTTCGAGTTGTGAGTTGAAAGATTTTCACACAACAGAGGAGAAGATGAAGGTTCAGAATATACACACACTTCTCGTCGTCGACACATAGTGTGGTGGAAGAGTAGTAAATGCATCATCATTCTGACTTATCAGCTATAATACCACAGAGAATCTTAACAAATTAGTCTTAATCAGTTTAATTAGTTTAGCATTGATGATAATATCACTGTGTCGTTGGGAGGAATTCCCTAGGGTAGACAAAATTTGAAACTCTTACCTGTGTTACTGTCAAAGTGAATACTATTTTAAAAGTAACTAACCAAACGCGATGGGGTGGAGGAGGTGGTTTTGAGATTTTAGAGAGATGGATTAGTAGAGAGAGACTATTTTTGAGTAAAAATAATGTAATCGTTCGCGTTGATACCGTTTCGATTTCGTACAGTTATCTATCTAGCAAAGCGTAGTGATCATGTATGTTAGGGTTGATGAGCAAGTGTTGAAAAGACGATTTTTCCATTTGTAGAGGAACCGTGATAGTACCAGTCAATAGGTTTCGTCATTTATTTCTAACGAACAAGTGGCACTTTTACGTCACTGTGTCGCTTGTGACATCAGCATCACTCGCAGTGACAAGTTATTCGAACCGTCGTATTCGCTTCGCTGATTAAGACTTCACATAACTTAGCTCAAACATGCAATCATCATGAAGATCGATCGTTCTAAAATAAAACGGAGCACCACTGAGGTGGTAGGTTACATTCCCTTGTAATATTTGACATGACACCACTTACAAGCCTAGCAATTCCTTGGACAGATTGCTCATTATGAACGGGAACATGGCTGAAGGGTTCAGCATCGTTGCATTGACTAATCACGTATTTTGTTACGGTTCACAGCCTCCGGATTGTAAAGCGTTAATTCAACGGATCGTGGATTGCAAGGAGACTCAAGATCTCACGGAATTACTGAAAGGGGTGCAAACATGGACGTATGGCAAGTGCGAGCTGTTCCACTGGATGGACGCATTGGATCGTTTTGACTCAGTCCTCGGTAAGGCAACTTTCCGGGCTGACGGGCGGTGGGCCATGGCGTGTGATGTTAACGATGATGGTGGAAGAGAGGTAATCAACTTTTCCCAGGACTGGACGTGTAAATGTTGGGTGACAATGCTTGTCATGTTAATAATGATTGCGTGGTGAACGTGTTCTTAGCTCAAACAATGCGTCCTTCAAATTTTGCGGTTTACGTCACTCCTTATTGAACACTCTTTTTCGCGGACGGTGTACAATTCAATGGATCACTTAACGGAACTTCTTTACTCATCGGATTTAACGTTGTTATTGGAAAATCTTCATTTGCTGTTTATGTTCAGCAAGCGCAGCAATTTGCTGACTCGCCTTCCCGATGACAAGAGAGGTTTACTGCTAGAAGGCTTGTACGCTTTGGCAGAGGTGGGAGTTTATTATTATCACTGAAATACATAGTATATTAGTGGCAAAAACCTGCGACGGTTGCAACGAAAAATGCCTCAGCTTACATAACATGACATTTTTATTACAGAGTTGGGGAGGAAAAGAAGCTGGGTTTGGATTAGCAGCCTGCTGCTTAAAACGACCTCTTGAGGTAACTTAAGTTGATTATCTACGAATATACTGGCTGATAATTTTTTTCTCGGGAAGTTACTCCAGCGTGATTTATTTAATTCAGGATTATCCATCGACTGCCACAACTGTGCATATGGAATTCTATCGCGATGGCACGGCGGCTCGAAATCGTTCAGAGTCGTGGACAGTCCTGCACATTGAAGATGTTCATCTAATGAATAAATCACCGTCAAGAATTCTTGATGAGTGTATTGATATCTACGACGTTCCTCAAGACAAACAGGTAAATGTACAGTAATACTGTGACTGGTTCCTAACTGTGAATTGGTGTCACTAACGATTGCTTTATTGCATTGCAGCTGTCTCTTCTTACCCATTTGCGGTTGGCCTTTTATTTTCCTGTGTGGGCTGAACGCGTTAAGTTGGTACAGGCGCGACTCCAAGCTCTGTCCATATTAGTGTATGCTAACGCGATTCAGGAGAATATTCAACAATTGTTGTATAGTGGATTGATGGAGGAGCTGGTTGATATTCTGGAGTTGAATCAGGATTACTTGACGGACATCAAAGCCGCTGCTTTAAGAACTCTCACATCGATTATTCATTTGGATCGGGCACACAACTTTCCAAAGTCAGTCCCAAATCAAATATTTTAAAGTTTTCATGATATTATTAAAGTTGTTGCATGGCTCAGTGGAAAAAATAATAATTGTATTGCCAACAGCATAATTGAAGCTACCGGTGCTGGTTCGTATCATGGGTTTTTACCTATGATGGTCAGGAATTGTATAAATTCGCTCACAAGCTCAACACCCGATGCATCAAAACAGTACCCACTTCCACTAGCCACGGCACTGTTCAGTTTTTTATACCATTTAGCTAGCTATGAACTTGGTGGTGAAGCTTTAGTCAATTGTGGAATGCTGGAGAGTCTGCTTAAGGTTGTGAATTGGGAAACCTCCGATGTTGAGTATATAACTGTAAGTCTGAAAATATGCAATTAGCAAGTGAGTCTTTGTCGGGTAATTTTCATATTTTTTTATAAATTGAATGGTCTAATATTTTTAGTTCGTAACTCGAGCCGTTCGAGTTATTGATCTCATCACAAATATGGATATGCAAGCATTCCAGGCTCACAATGGCTTGACGTCATTTATAAATCGCTTAGAAGTAAGCATTGTTTATTGAAGAAACAAAGTTGTACAGAAGTTTTCCGCTCAAAGCACTCAACTTAATCAATGACGTTCATTAATAAATGACAGATTGAAGTAGCAGCATGTCGAGCTGATCAGCCGTTTGAAATAGTGCCGGAAGTATCATCAGCTAGTAGATCGCAATCATCAACTAACAGTGACGGGGATGGAAGCAGGGAGGAGAACGCTGATGCACAAATGGACACTGATAATAATACTGCTAGTGTTGTGACGGTAAGAGTATATCACAAGTTGGATCAAACGCCATAATATGCACGCTGTTGAAGTAATAAGAGTTTATGGGCTAATTACCGGCATTTAGGAAGCGAGTGTTATGCCGTGTTTGACGAAGGAGGGAAGCACTGCAGTCAATCCAGGAAGTGCGTCCAACTTTGTTCACAATGGAACCACTTGTTTGCCCCAAAGAGCTGCCTTACTAAAATCCATGTTGAACTTCCTGAAGAAAGTTATTCAAGACCCAGCTTTCAGTGATAGCATTCGTCACATTATGGAAGCGTCTCTACCGAGCTCTTTGAAACACATCATCAGTAATGCGGAATACTATGGAGCATCCTTGTTTCTGCTGGCTATAGATGTGGTTACTGTGTACGTATTTCAAGAACCTTCTCTTTTGCATTCGTTGCAAGATAATGGGTTGACCGATGTTATCAGCGAAGCCTTGTTGATGAAGGATGTAAGCAGTGATCGAAATTTAACTTACTTTGTGAGATGTTAATGAACTAGGCGTTGCTCATTTATACTATGAATTGTTTGCGTAGGTACCTCCAACTCGTGAAGTCATTTCGTCGATGCCTAACGTGTTTTCCGCGCTTTGCTTGAATAGTCGTGGACTGAACGCTTTCATAAAATGCAATCCATTCCAGTCATTATTTAAAGTTCTATTGTCGCCAGAATATTTACCTGCGATGCGTAGACGACGAACGGCAGAACCCATGGGAGATACAGCTTCAAACTTAGGGAATGCAATGGATGAGCTAATGCGACATCAACCGAGTTTGAAAGTTGCCGCAACATCGGCTATAATTCAGGTAATGGTTGCAAATCAATTATTTTTGTCTCAGTTGTACTAGTTATTAATTTAAAAGCGTTGCTTATAATTCCGTCAATTTTGTGATGACTGACGCAGCTTCTCAAGCATCTGGGTTGTTTGGGAGGGGACACTACGAACACATGCATGAAGTCTCAGGCCAAACCCATGGTCTCATCGCTCGGAACCACAGTTAGAGCTGGCACATCCGAAGGCGGAAGTAGCGACGAGGAAGACGACGATGATGAAGAAGCGTCGACTGCATCTCACTCCCAACCTGCTGCTGGGGCTCCGGCTGTAGCCAGCACAAGTAGAGAGGCCGCCCCAGTAGTGGCAGTCAACAACAGTGGTTTTCTTGCAGGTTCGAAGAATACTGATGAGAAGCTTCCTCTACCACTGGTGGACTACATCTTGAATGTGGTACGTACACAATATTTTCATTTGGGAGGGTTTGATTGTAAGGTAGTCGATTTATGGAACTTGGCTCATCTGACCTGACTTTCATGTCGTTTGATAGATGAAATGTGTCGATGCTATTCTGAGCAACAACTCGACCGATGACCATTGTCGAGAATTTGTCAATCAGCAAGGACTGGATCCCTTACTCAATATTTTGTGTCTTAGAATACTTCCTATTGACTTTCCCAATTCCCCTGCTTGCCAGGCTGTATCGTCAGTTTGTAAATCGATTTTGGTAAGCGCTAGTGTGTACAAAGATTTGGTTTTGAAAAATGGTAATACCATGTTGGAATTTCAAAATATCGAGCTTGTTTTTTTCCAGAATCTTGCCCATGAAGGGTTAGTGTTGGATAGGGGCCTCGAGAAACTTCATGCTGTTTTGTTACGACTTGATGTTCTTGACAAGACTATTGAAAACCCTGGAAGTAGCGTTCTTCTTCGAGAACTTGCCAACTCAAAAAACCCTCTTGAAGCTGTAGGGAACTGCTTGGAAACCCCGATCCTACATGATATGACAGCCGTGCACTCACTCATAATGATGTTTATCCACGTTTGTCGTACGGGCCAGGTAGATTCATTACTATAATTTGGTCAAATTATGTATAGACAGATTCTTGCTTCATTGTTTTTTTAAATGGCGTTTTATGCATGTGCACCTTTTCAGAGTGATATACGAACGCTGTCGATTAATCATTGGAGTTCAAAAACTGGACTAGAAGTCCTAAGACTGCTTTCAAAGCTTTACCTGAATTTAGTTTGGGAGAGTACTGTCCTCCTAGCATTATGTAGCGGAGAGTATCAGCCTGATGTAGATGGGTTTGGTCGGGCAGACTTGGACAAACTAATTCCACCAACGGATTCAAAGGTATGTGTAAGCTCAAGCTACCCAGATCAACAATAAAACTATTTAAAATCACTTGAATATTGATTGTGTGAGGAAATTTAGTGAGTATTGACTGTAATTGCAATTTATGTTAATTTTTAGCCGATAGTGTCCTCTCCGTCTCAAGATTCAAATTCAACCATGGAGACGCAACAGGATTTGTCACGATCATGTGATGGAGAGTCCTGGGATCAAATGGATGTTGATTCTGAGTCAAATATCGCCGCAAATCCAGGACTAGTCAACTCATCCACCCAAACCAGTTCCAAACAGGACAAGGAGAAAAACAGCGCTAATGATACGCTCCAGCACTATGCCAAATTATTAAAGCCAATACTAAGTGCTTCCTCTAGATTGGGACGAGCCTTAGCAGAACTATTCGGCCTACTAGTGAAAGTAAGTGAAGAAAGTGTTTGCTTTTTTTAAATCTAATTTATCATTATTTTAAAAAATTATTGGCAATCAGTCGACATTTCCAATATCATATTTTTTTTGTGAATGTAGTTGTGCGTGGGTTCACCTCTGAGGCAACGAAGAGGTCATCATATGCCAGCCATGCAAGGATACGTCACCACTACGGCTACACAAGTAGCTGAAGTCCTTGCACAGCTTCTTAACAATGGATTAAAATGGCAGCCGAAGCCAAACTCTCCCGTTCCAAGATTGACTTTCAGCATTTGTGCAGTTGGATTTTCTGCGCCGCTTTTATTTGATGAGAAGAAGTATCCTTACCATTTGATGCTTCGGCAGTTTATGGATGCAGACGGATTATCTGCATTATTTGAGTACTACGACATAATAGTATTCCTTATGCGCTATTCCTTGCAAATGTTTTATTTTCATTACTAATGCTTTGGTGAACTTTTCTTGGTACAGGGTGTTCTATTGGGCTATTTCTGAAAACACTCCGGAAACTGGAGGCCCTGTTGCAGTACCGAATGAACATCAGGTGGAATTCTTAGATTCCTGGCTGCTCCTTATGGAAAAATTTGTAAATCCGAAGTTGGTACTGGAGAGTCCACACAGTTTGCCCTTGAAGCCACCAATTTTACGAAACCCATTCAATGCTAATTTGTTTTTAGCAAATGTACACAAGGTATGTACTTCTGCAAGCATTTTCTTTCTGTGTGTTCGCAAGTCATGTATTAAACTAGCCATTACCCTCTTTCACTCTTACAGAAAGCATTTGACGCTGTGATGTTTTTGTGGCGCCAATACGATTTGAAACTTTATGGCACCCGAGCTGTGGAATCAATGTTGGCGATTTTGTGCCACATTTTGCGATACCGAGAACAGGTAATTATTTAACAAGACCAAAGCCGATCTGCAATTAAATTGCAATTCATCGATTTCTAAATAATCACTTTTGTCGGTGCGACTTTTAGTCTAAAAAGGGGAAGGATAGTCAGTCGACTCAACTATCGCAGAATAGAGCAGTTTCAACTCAATCCACGAATGATTTAACAACTCAGCAGGATAACACTCCAGTTGTTCCTCGCCCTGGACCTTCGACTAGTCAGCTTGGATCTTCTGGTGTTGTTGGTATTGTTACCGTGCCTTCAGCTAGTACTCGTGGTGAGACAGGTGTGGGTGCACCGATCTCGGATCCTTCGACAGTCCAGCCGGCGCAAACTCCTACTCTCCCTAGTGATTCAGGAAGTCAACCCACCGTTGACGATTCAGCTCCGGCGTTACCGACACCTCACGACTCTATTATAAGCCGAGTATCCGCTGTTGTGGGAGCAGCTGCTGCTAGTTCGGGCGGAACTCCAGCGACAGGTCACATGGCAGCTGCACAAGAGTTGGGAATAAACGTGGACCATCTTCGCCAGTTGATGGATATGGGATTTTCAGTAGAAATGTGTATAGAAGCTCTAATAACCAGTAATAGTCTTCACCAAGCGACAGATTATTTATTGAATGCTAATACACAACAGCCACCAGCGGCAGATCCTCCTGACCAAGAGATGCTAAGACTGTTTAATAACCTTAAGAGCGAAGAGGTAACGTAGCCACTATTGTTTTTATGTGTCACGTTATGTGGTTATTATGCATGTTAATGTTGGTTTGTTGTTCTTCAGACGGTGGAGCATTTGAAGGCAGAGGACCTAGATTCTTTTACTGAAACAATCATGGACCAGTGCTTGAGAATCCTTGACACGGTTCCGGAGAGCGTCTATAGAGTTTGTGAACTACTTGTTGCTGTTGGACAGCGAAATGGATCTGCTTGGATGGAAGAAACCTTAGCTGGAATTGTTACACAGGTATGACTACTATATGAAAGTTACACTCGCTTCTAGTTTCATTGAATTGTGTCCTAACTTTGGTGTGAACTCTTTTTTATCTCTCGCAGATTGAGGGAGGGCTAGAGATGATTAGCGAACAAGTCGAGAAAGATGTGAACGTTTTATTAACGTCTGAATTCAGTACCGAATCTGCTCCTGTTGCTCATCGCATTCATTTATTTAGCTTAATGTTTGAGGTATGCGCCGCTGCGACTATTTTTCTTCGGAGTTTTGTTTGGTTCAATAAGTAATTGCAATTGATTCAACCTATTATTATCTGTTAGGAATTGAAAGGAATGAGCGCAATGGCTTTGGAGAAGAATCATGTTATACCAGCGGCAATTGAATTGATCGAAGCGTTTCATGAAAGGTGCATTGCAAGTGGTCGACCAGAACTGAAGAAACTGACTCCTTTGTGGCTCGCTCCCTTGATTCTCATGATTGACTTGTACGAAAAAGCAGCGGTTGCATCAAAGCGGAGACTGCGAGTGGCAGAGGTAGGTGTCGGTTGTGTACAGGTCTATTGATGTGATTCATTGTATTAAAGAGTTTTATTTGAGAATGTCCCTTTATTTCGGAACAGGAAACCGATCATACGTGGAAGTGGTTTGATATTAACTCCGGAAAATGGTGCTCATACTCGTCGCAAAATAATTACTTGATTGACAAAGCTTTTTGGGATGGAGAAAGCATGGTTAGGATTTCAGCCGGCCGAAGACGTTACGTGATAAACTTCACTGCAATGATTCAGTTGAATGAAGAAACCAGTAATCGTCGTCCCATTACACTTTGGTTGAAAAGCAATGAAACTGCATCTGTGGATCCTCTTTTGCCGTTGCCAAGTCCCACAGCTCTCAATGCATTGGCTGTTGAATTCAACCCTGACAGACTTAGAGATCTTTATTCCTTCATGGGAGAGGACGAGGAGCTACTGGGCACACATGACGATGCTCCCGAAGTGGTACAGAAGAGCGCTCCAAAACTCACCAAGGACAACACGAGTGGGGAACAGGAACCAAATGTAAACACTGGAAAGACACCACGACTTAAAGGCCTTGATTTAGATCAAAAGAAACAAATTGTTGAGTAAGTTTTCCAACATCTTCTAGTACTAGGATTTAAAATACAATTCGAGACGGCAGTGACTAAATCTTATGATCGCTTTACCCCATTCACAGAAGCGTAACTCAACTCATGGGTTGGCCGGTTAATCCAGATGCTCTGCATGCAATTATGAGACTGATTTTACGTCTAACAAGATCTTACGAAGTAGCTGAAGTTTTCTCTGAGAAAGGTGGTGTTCGCTTTCTCACTACACTCACTTCGGACTCGGGATTCTCTGGTTTCTTTCCTCTTGCCAATTTGCTAATTCGTCACGTCCTGGAGGATTCCCAGAGCTTAAAATATGCCATTGAAAAGGTAAGCTGACGAAGAAAACGTTGCTCTCAAACTTTTTTTTCACTAGGTGTGTATACAGACATGCATCATTTCCCCGTATTGATGAACTTACAATTTTATTGCAGATGATACGAGCAAAAGCCTTAAGTAGTGGTGCTTCAACATGCAAAGAGTTGCATTATTTGCTACGAGTACTAGCCCCAATCGCTTGCCGTCATGAGGAATATTTTGTAGAAGTTGCCGGACGAATTCTTCGCGTTGATATAAGTTTTGTTACTCGAAGGGGTAAGTAGCAGGTGGTTACTGGCTTCATTCATATTTTGTTCAACATTTATGTATTGACGTTTTTCCTGTGATATTTAAGGAGAGGAAGATACCCGTTTGATTGTGAAACCTATTCCTTGCAAATTGGAGAATACGGACGGATCAGTTGGCGATCAAGCCCGAAGTGCAATCGAGACGTTGCTAGATGCACTAACGATGCCTAATCCACGGGAAGAAGAGCAGAAACAAGACAACTCTGCGCAACCAGTCACAACCGCTGACTCCAGCACTCAGAAGTCGGATCCTGCTCAAGGATCTACCGAAGAAGAATCGGTATGCTAGGGCTTGATTTAAATATATATATTTACGTGCTATTTCGTTTGTCGAAAAGCTATGAAAGGTTTCAAACACATAACATGATGGGTACTCTTTGACTAGATGGAAACGGACTCTGTAACGGTGAAACCGTCATCAAAAGGAGACAAGGGAGCTTCGGGAGCATCTGACGATCCTAAGAAGAAGCACCTAATTCCAAAATACGCTATTTGTCAACTACTTGCAGAATCAGTGCATTCTTATTCGTTTCCCTGTAAGATCATTGCGGAGTATACGTTTTTCAAGACCAACAATCCCTGGCTTCAAGAGGTAAGCAAAATATATTCTACTCTAACGACAAACGGGACAGCGTTGAGACGACAAACTGAGATGCTCCAATCAATTTTGAGGTTCATTAATATCATGCGGCATACCTTATGAAATTTTCCAGGACTGCTCTGCGCTTGCGTTTTTGCTTGATAAGATGCTTCCTACCAATGAGAATTCAACAGAAAAAGACTGTTCTTCAGCAGTAAGAGATCTTATTTCAGCAATGGCCGGTTGTAATCATATACCAGAGGCTCAGGCTATTGTTATATCTGAAGTAAGTTTGTTTGCAGTTTTATATATTTAAGTGGCTTTTCTAAAGTGTTGCATTGCTTAAAAAACTATATTGAAACTTCGTTGGAACCTAATTAATCCAGGTGAAAGCTGCCTTACAAAGAGCATTAGCGATGAGAGAGTCACCAGAGAAGCATTCTAGAATTCAAGGCCTTGCTGGACTTATTTGTACCATGATTGAAACATGCCCATCGGCCCCACCAACACAAATGGTTCCGGTTTTAAAGCCCACCACACTTTGGTAAAGACAAATTTTCAAACAGATTATTAATTGTTAATCCCACGTTACGGGTGGTGTTAATGATATTTTTTAACAATTTTATAGCATGAACCAAGTGGTTCGTCTTCTCATCCGGAAAAATGTTACCATAGACTTGGCTAGAATTCCGCACAGTTTAGATCTTTCGTCTCCATACATGGCCACGACAGTCAATGCCGCCTTAAAGCCCTTGGAGGTTATCTCGAGAATTGTCAACCAACCAATAGCTACTAATCCAAGCCGTCCAAAGACAAAGCCTGAGACAACTGTTCAAGAATCTGTAAATAATACCCACACAGGTAAGCAAGCATTAACAGTTGCTCAACTTTATGAAAGAAAGATTGTAGACCAAGTTAGCAAATTATGTGTTAATTAATTACCAGGTGGCACAAGTAATTCAGAAATGACTCATGCACAAGGCGAAGAGACAGTGGAGGATGCTGACAACACCGAGCACGACATATCCGCTGCTGCTGAAAGTTTACTGGACGCTACTTCTGAAAGTCATACTCACGAACATGATGCGCCAGAAGCGCCGGATGACGACGTGTTAGATGAAATCATGGACCAACTGCTCGAGAGGTTGGTAGTCAATTTTAATATTTTTTTTATCAGTTTGTAACTATGATTCTAACCAAGCGTATCATAAACAGGGACACTGGACCTACTGAAGAGTTAATAATAACAGAAAACTCGATAATGGATTCATCTGCGAATCGGATGGATACTGAACAAGATTCTACCCAACGCGATTCGCGAGATTTTGTCTCAAATCAGGTACGACGTTGTGTATATTATTAAGAAGTGCTTATGCTCTTTAATCATACATTTCTATTGTAAAGAGAAGTGTGAGCTTCACTGACACTGACTTTTTTTCACAGTACGAAGAAGACCATGATCACAATGATACCAGTGATTCCGAGTCTGAAGCATCCAACGGAGATGATGACGGAGAAGAAGAAGGTGAGTGGGACTTTATGAGCTCAGTATATAGCTTGATGTTGTATAGATGGAGACATTAAGCCACTGATAGCCCAGTTTTTGTAGAAAGCATTCGTGACATAAGTTAAGCGAGCTGAATTTGCTCTTCTGTGGTACTTGTGTAGGCGAAGAGGAGGAAGACGAGGACGAGGAGGAAGAGGATGACGAAGACGATGATGAAGATGGTGCTTCAAACTTTGATGAACGAGGTCAAGAAGAATGGGATGATGGATTTATGCGATTCACTGGTCTGGATCGAGACGAAGATTTATTAATGGTTCAGTACGGCCAAGATCCGGAAAATACACCCGTCTTCTTTACAAATAATGCTACTTACAACTTGAATGTTGGTCTTTTCGACGATCCTATGGGCAGTGAACATTCCAGTGGTATTAAAACGCACTATGATATATTTATCAGTATTATATTGCTGTTGTACTTGAACATTGTAAAATGAGGAAAACTTGTTTTCAAGGACTTCGCCTGAGTCACCCATTACTTCAGCCACCTGTTACAGGTACGTAATTGACTGTATTATGTGACATAAAAATGCAACATTTGATTTATAATGTTGGTCAGAGAAAGGTGCTACATGTAAGATACTGTCAATTGAACTAACACAGTGAAAGTAGGGAATTAATTGTATTGCTCGTCTAAATTCGAAAGTTAAATTTCGCACAAAATTTTTTGTCAGAAATGAATTTTGCGTATCAAAATTTACAGAAATTTGCTAATGTCGGATGTGGTTGCTTGATGGTATCTAACAATGTTCCCGCGTTAGCACTGTCACTTGACCACCAAAAAAATTGTTCCAAACTCTAATCTCCGATGTCATAATTTTTTTTTACAAAGATCAACCAGTAACGGGCACGGTCACCACTCGTGGTCATAGAAGTGGACGGCAACGTCGGTATCAGTACATTCAATTCAATCCAAGACATCCGCATCCTCCTGCCATCCTTCAAAGGTATTTATATCGCATACAAGTATTGGATTTGCACACATCAAATAGCTTGACAGTCACTACACCATTCCCTTAAAAATTGATTATTTTAGATTGCTCGGACCGTCCACAGCGCAGGAAGTTATTCAACTAACTACCGGTCAAGCATTGAATCAAGGAATGCGCGACGCCAGATTCTTAGTAATGGATGCTACGGCGGTAATACAGTCACTTTCGGGCGTTATGTTAAACTTTTATTACCACTTTGTTAAAACAAAAAAAAAATATGCAATTTTATAGGATCAAGGAATAAGCAGGAATGGTGCCTCCGGATCCAGCGGATGTGTCTCTAACTACACTGCATTGCACTGGTGGTGCGAGGAAGCGAAAGCTCTTGATGGAGAATCTCTACACGATTCCGTTGTTGGTAAGTAAAGAATAGTATCGAGATGATGAAGCTCTCTATTTATTTATGACGCATGCCATTTTGTAAGAATTTATTTATTTCAAATTTTTAGCTTGCAAGCGGAAGATTGTTGAATGCATTGAATTTTACCGAGACAAAGCATTCGAAATGCGACGTGAAATGAAAAAGAAGCAGACAGAAGAGAAACAAAAGAGACGTAAGAATTTGAAATGCCTACCATTTTTTTCTGGAATTTTAATTGTAAACCTGTTTCTTAGTAGTGTATTCTGGTTTCATTAGCTGCGGCAGCGGAATTCAAATCGATTTCTGCAAATTCATCGGCGACCCCTGCTCCTTCTGCTCCAAATGTCGATGCTGTTTCTACTGAAGAGTATCAAACGTTAGAAAGGACGTTGGAACGAATGGTTGACATACGACCTGTTGCGGGTACGAAAGAGTTTCTAAGGAGCGCTTAGTTAGGATTAGATTAGTATTTTTATTCACATATCGTTAATGACAATGTTTTTGTTTTCATCAGAAGCAGCGGCCAGGATGACTGCTGCGGAACAAAATATTCTAGAGATAGGTTTGTCACTTGGAGCATCTCTGACGGAGAGACCAGAATCCAATTCTGGTACTAGTACAAATGGTCCTGTGAGCATGGACAACAGCACAATTGAAGCCGGTACGATTGGCAGTCAGTTTACCGTTCCAGTGACACAGCCGCCCCAGGCTTCCTCTAGCTTACAAGTGGTAATGGTAATTCAAAGCTTTGTTATCACTATTGATGCTCATTTTGTTCTCTGCTAATGGTTTATTGTTGATGAATGAACGTTTCAGGATGAGCAAGTGGAAGGAGGAGGGGACGCTACAAAGGAATCAAGCGGTGCCGCGGACACATTGAATGTTGTCAAGGATGCTAAGGAAGATGAGTCAACTGAGTCAGGAGGTTTGTGATTTTTTAAATATATTTTTGTTCCAACTGAGACGCGTTTTATTATGAACATGCATTGATTTAATTTAGGTAATGAAAATAAAACAGAAGCAGAAGGGGGTAATCCGCAACCACCGGCCTCATCGGAAGAGACAAGCTCTAGTGAGGGTAAATCCATTTAAAATGTTGTATTAATATTTTTGGGGGCAACTTGAACTCAGCGAAAATCTAAATTAAATTTAGGTGCAGTTGGGATCGAACCGGCAGTCCGCAATGAGCCAATGCCTGGACCGTCGGGCACTCAAACTATTAATGAGGATTTCAGGAATATTTTGGGTGACATTGACATACCAGAAGGCGTTGATCCATCTTTCTTGGCTGCGTTACCAGAAGATATGAGACAAGAAGTTATTGCTGAGCATTTGAGGTACGAAGATATAGGAGTAGTTGCAATAATGTAGGCATCCATTTGCTGAATGTTTTTTATGTGATCCTAGGCTTCAGACTGTTCGTGCGAGGCCACCGGTAGTGGGGCAACCTGCGGAACCTGCTGCTTCAGTAGTTGATGTTAGTCCAGAGTTTTTAGCTGCTTTACCACCGAATATTCAGGAAGAAGTACTTGCTCAGCAGAGAATTGAGCAACAACGAAGAATGGCAACTGTTAGTAATCCAAATGATCCAATGGATACTGAAGCATTTTTTAGAAATCTGCAGCCATCCCTTCGTCAAGCGGTACACAATGCATACCTAAGGTTGGGGTAGTGAAGTGATGTTTTAGAAGTCTGATTTTTATTCTTGTATTTGTTCTTGAGCAGATACTTGCTGACATGGAAGAGTCACAAATCGCTGCACTGCCACCAGATTTAGCTGCTGAGGCCCAGAGCCTTCGAAGAGAATGGGAAACTCGAAATCGCCAATTTTTGCAAGATCGCTTATTTTCTCACGGCCACCACACCAGTACATTATCATCGATTCTCAGAAACAGCGGTATGCTCTTCGATATAGCTTGCAGATATATATAGAACGATGCTGGTTGTAGTTTACAACTAATTTGTTTTTGATTATTGAAATACTGCAGGTATGCGACTCAGTTCACGGTATTCCATTGCCAATGTTGCTCAACGAGCACAGTGGTCCAGTCATTGGCCTAGAGCCCCAACAACAATGGGCACACATGCCGGAATGCTTGGTGGAAAAGTTAAGGGCAAACAGCTTGTGGATAATGAAACATTATCGTGTCTCTTGGTGCTGCTTTTTGTTGACGAACCTCGACTCAATACCGGAAGACTTCACCGTGTTCTTAGAAATCTTTGTTATCATTCGACCACCCGTCAGTGGGTTATTCGGGTGAGTTAATAGTAACAATCATTTACCGCCTTAATTCCAAGTCATGCCTACCTACAGATGTTATTTTAAAATACGCGTTGAATTTTCTAGTCGTTGTTATCTGTGATGGAACGCGCAAACGATTGCACAATCACCACTCCGCCAGGAGTTGTCACAACACGACAAAAGCTTGAACATATGCCTTCCACTTCCAAAACCGGAAGTATTCGTGCTGAAAACTCGAATGCCGTGGAGAGACGACAAAACAGTCACACACCAGCGTGGTTGAATATTAGTCTTGATGCAGCTCTTGGATGCCGCGCAAATGTATTCCTGTTGCAAAAGAGTGCTTCATCAACCGGTGGAAAAAAGAGTGCTATTGAACATAGGCAGATCTTTATTCATCCCCAAGCTGTTCCAACAATTTGCCGGTATTTTTATATCTCTTGCATGTACGATGTATACTCGCTCATTAGTTGGTGGAAATTCTAAATTGGCAACTGGTTTTGAATATCCTAGTCATACGTTGGATGTTCTAAGCAACTTGGCGAAGAGTTTTCCGTCCCAATTCCTTCCTTCCAAAGGGCGGCCATCGCTGCTTTGCTTAGAACCAAGTCTTGGGAGGGCATCCGGAGTGGTGGAAAAGAAACCGCCAACACCTCCACCAGAAACCAAAGGACGCACCTTCGCCTCTGGCAAATCGAAGGTGGTGGAGAGCATGATTGACTTTTGGGATCATTTGCTGAAATTGGATTCTGCGTCAAGTAGCAAGAAGGTAAAAATTAATTGTTACAGAATGTGCAGTTTTTGACCGCTTTTTACAGTTTAATACATAATATTACATGGTAATGTTTTTAGGGGAAAGCCGTGGGGAAGGCTCACGCTGGAGTGAGTTCTGGTATTGATCAAGGAGTACCTGCGGTTTCCTTTGAGGCCTCGCCATTCGGTCAACTTATATCCATGTTTGCTTATCCCTTCATTCGAAGAAGCTCTGTGCTGACTGATAAACTTCTGCGATTGCTCTCTCTGATCTCTCTGGGTATACCGGACACGTCAGGGTTTGGACGAAAGGTCCTCTTGGAAGAGCCGGAAACTCCTGTGGACTCATCAATGTCTATTTCAAAATACCATCTCAAGCTGATTATTGACATCATCACCACCAAGAGTTGTTCCGAAGAGGGACTTGAAGAAGCAACGTCGCTTTTATTGAACTTATCGTATGGCCCTCCATCTACAAGGAATAAGGTCAGTGCTCAAACTGACCGTGTAAGCATGACTGATGATGTGTTTTAATTACTCATACAGGGCATAGATTTATTGTAGCATTCCTCATGTTGATTGTGATGCGTTGCAATTTAGATTCTCGAACTACTAACCGACGGTGTTAGAGAATTGGGAAATACAGTGTGTAGTCACATTGGCGATTTACAAAAGGAACTACAAGCTTTGAGGAAAGATGCAACCGGATCTGCTGACGATGCTCAGGGCACTGGGGACCATGATGGCGACAGGGGGTACAAAACTGATTCCGGTACCATAGTTGACAGGTTGGTCCACCCAAACAGTCGCCTGTAGATGTTGTAGAGATCTAGATCTCGAATCACGAGACCATGTCGTGTAATTGTATTTGTATGAAATGTTATAGATTCACAAAGGAAAAAGTAATAATCCAGTCTGCTAGCAAAGGCAAGGCACCAACTGAATTGCAGCTTCCTGCAATGGCCACACTTACATCTAAATCATCCAGTCAAGCGTTTTTCTTGAGACTTCTAAAAGTGATCATCAGTTTGAGGGATGCTATTCGTGCCGCAATTAAGAAGCACAAGCAGAAAGGTATACTTGATGATTATGTTTGCAATTGTTTCTAAATTGGCATCATTATAAAAACTACCAGCAAATTTGTAGTAACACTGATGTATAATGCAGGGACTCTTGGCGGTCCGTTGATGTCGAGCACGATTGTGGGTCCAAGTGGTACGGCGGGAGAAACTGGTGCTAATAATGCAGCAGGTACGCCTAGCAGGCAACGCGGTGAGAGGCCACGAGCACCAGTTGACGATCCTTCTTCAATCGATGGTTGGCCTATGGATGTTGACATGGAGCCTTTCTATGATTCAATGGACACTTCGGAACCCCGAGATGCAAGGTAAATTTGCGCGTAAAATGAGTAGTAGCTGCTAGTAGTAGTAAGCACCGCTTATCTCCCAAAATTACGATTTATTAGCACTGCAACTACATCAGCTTCTCGCCTGCCTAGAATTCGTCGCAGCGGAGCAGCAGAGGGAGCAGAAAATGCGGGTTCTTCCCTTCCTCCTCTCGTTGATGTCGACGAATCGACGGAGGACGACACCACTGGTCAACCTCGAACTGATCGACGAGACACTTCCAAAATCATGGCTGGTAGCGAAGTGAAGGAGAACATCAATGATACCGTTGTGGATGAAGCGAAACTTCTCCCGAGGCTAAGTGCTCTCTTGGATTTAGATTCTCTTTGGGAAACGCTGAGTCAGTGTCTCCTCGAATTAGGTCACACACCGGACCATCATGCTGTTTTGGTTCTGCAGGTAAGTTCTTTTTGAATTCTTATACTGAGTAGCCGTGGATAAATTCGGCTCTTCATATTTGTATGATGAATAGTGATAAGTTGTATTTACGCTTTGTAGCCTGCTGTGGAGGCCTTCTTTTTAGTTCATGCCTCCTCCAGTGAACGAGAAGATAAGAAACTCAATGTTCGTGAGTCGAGGGAAGCCCAACTTGCTCATCTTCAGCAGGAGTTGCCACCGGTGTCGCCTATTGAACCCAGTCGTATTGCTGCGAGTGTCCAACGAGACACAGAAATGCTCGATTCGCACAGTTCTGGTGTGCTTGACACAACCGGTGTTGTGACGTCTTTGTCTCCAGACACGCAGAAATTCCTCACGTTTGCAGGTGAGCATGTCGTCTTGTCTATTATGACTGTGTCTGTGAAAACATACGCAAATTTTGACATGGAGATGATGATTTTGCTAATTTGTTTTGACCATAGAAACTCACCGAACGGTGTTGAATCAAATTCTTCGCCAGTCTACTCAACATTTAGCGGATGGGCCGTTTTCTGTTTTAGTTGATCACACTAGGGTTCTAGATTTTGATGTGAAACGTAGATATTTCCGAACTGAACTAGAAAGACTGGATGAGGGAGTTCGACGAGAAGATCTTGCTGTCCATGTCCGTAGATCACACGTGTTCGAGGACTCCTTCCGAGAGCTTCAACGGCGGCGTGCAGAGGAATGGAAAAATCGGTTTTACATTGTGTTTGAAGGTAACTCCGTCGAACACTGAACAGGAACCACTTGAAACAATATAGCGACTTTAACTTAATCACAATACTAATTTTTTTTAACAGGTGAGGAAGGACAGGATGCTGGTGGCTTGCTGCGGGAGTGGTACGTCATTATTTCGCGAGAGATCTTCAATCCCATGTATGCGCTTTTCACCACTTCTCCCGGGGATCGTGTTACGTATATGATTAATCCGTCTTCCCATTACAACTCATCTCATTTGCTTTACTTCAAATTTGTGGGCCGTGTAATTGGTAAGAGAACTATGCCGTACACTATGAAAAAATGTATGCCTGTTGTGAACCACTTGAGTAACTTGTATACATAATCATAAAATTTTGTTCATTCTTACTTTTCCGTTCGAGCATTGACGAATATCCAGAGCGGAAGCTTGTATCTTTTGTTGTTTGAATTGAATTGGGGCAAAGACTCATACAAAACTTTGTAATTGCAGACTCAATGCCTTTTTGGAAGGATTTTATGATATAATCCCCAAAAGACTGATTTCTATTTTCAACGAACAAGAGTTGGAGCTATTGATTTCGGGTCTTCCCAATATCGATATAGAGGACTTGAAAGCCAATACTGAGTATCACAAATATCAGCCCAACTCGTTGCAGGTATGTTCATGTTGTTTATCATAAAATCAGCTCTGCGTGAACGAGGATTTGTAAGTCCTGGTGGTAACATGTTTACTACTCTTTACAGATACAATGGTTTTGGAGAGCTCTTCGATCTTTTGATCAAGCTGAGAGGGCAAAGTTTTTGCAGTTTGTTACTGGAACGTCGAAAGTGCCTCTGCAGGGATTTGGAGCTCTAGAGGGAATGAATGGCGTTCAAAAGTTCCAGATTCATCGTGATGATCGTTCCACTGATCGTCTTCCAAGTGCTCATACTTGGTACGTAACGAAATCGTGCATTGCTTTCCTTTTAACGCGATCTGTAATTGACAATCTCTTCTTATCGAAATTTAATTAAAAAATTTGAACCATTTTTCCAGTTTCAACCAATTGGATTTGCCGGCGTATGAAACGTACGACAAACTGTGCACTTATCTTCGGAAGGCCATTCATGAATGCTCCGAAGGGTTTGGATTTGCTTAATCTACGAGAAAGTCCGCGCTTCTCTCCACGTTTGAGTGATACAGTTTCAAAACAAGTACCTATACATATTTGAATATTATTTGCACGAAAGTAATACATAGTGCTACCAAACGATGTTAGTTTTAACAATGATTTGTAAGCCTAAATTATCCTTACGATGGAATCCAGGTTAGTTGAACTTGTAAATTTATACTGAACGGAACAGTAATTTGAATTTAATTTAATAATATTGTCTAAATGAGTTTACTGTTTGTATCATCATTCTAAATCTTATTGTCGAAGGAGATAATATCTAATGTATGTTGATGTTTCTGTATAAGCTTATTTGAATCTTTCAATAAATACGAGATAATTCATGCACTTCTTTTGCGTGGTTCATTTTTTACTGCCTCACCAAGGGGTTTGCTGTGGGATACTGAGAGATGTTAAACGACATAATAAAAAAAATATGAGTTGTGTAGGAAGAACTCGTGGAGTGGCATCACATTTAATGCGACATAATGACTACGAAAGATTTGTAGCAATGCTCTCCGTGATTCTAGTGAATGCGTGGGTACGTGAAGGCCCGGAATTAAGTAGGTAGTAGACAAAAAACAATCGGTGATCGGAAAAAGCATGGCCTCTTGAGCATGGATTTGAGCTGACAAGAGCGACGACCATTTTCCGCAGATAGGAGAAAGAAAGGTTTCCACTCCTTCCACGTAATTTTCCGCATAAAATGTGTGGAGCATGCTGGCTGCTATACGCGGAACAAGCGGATATTGGGTGGCGAACAAAAAAAACAGCTTTGCAGAACTAAGCATGGCCTCTTTGATTTTTTTCGTATAAAAAGTAACAATAAAACTAACTTTACCCCAGTATAATTAAAAATTTAGTCAAGCCGATTCACGTCACTCTGGCGGTATAACTGATTTATTTTCCAACACTGGCCTCTAATATACTGTTTTTTTTTAAAAAATATTACGGTAAACTTTACCGATGTACTTTATGCCAATTTGTTGACTTGCTCACGCAACTACGTAGGTTAAAATGGATATAGATTTCACAAGACCTTACACTTTGCTCTTTGCTCCTATTTTGTGTTACGGATCCTACGATTTCACCAATGTTGTTCAACTTACGAGTTGTGATTGAGTCGAAATTGCTTCAGCCTGGTTACTAATTGAGTACGTCTCGGATTTTCCGCGTGTATCTAAATGCATAATTTACCATGCATGAAAAATAAAATGTTGCAACCCGAAAACCGAAATTGTTGAACTTTACCATGAGTTCTAAAACGATTTTCTCACTCGGGGCTATGTGAGACGGCAATTTTATACATACTGTACTCTTCTAGCGATGCCTGAATATATTGATTATTATTGAGAGAATTGCTAGCAATTACTTGACCGAACACAATCTCAGCGATCATATTACTCTTTGTTCGTTACGAAGTCGTTAAAAGGCAGAGAGTTGACTTCGCACAGAATTATGATGATGGCGCAGCAGCAGCAGCGAAAAGCATCAGTTTCCTTGAGCTGTTTTTCTTCAGTTTATTGAACTTCTCTGTCTCTCTCTGTCTGGAGTTCAGGGAAGAGATGCCTGTGTGCCACCTTTATCCTACGACCACACACACCAACATCACACCGACTTCTTAATCCGAGCAGAGTCGTCGTAAGTTGTAGCGTTTGATAGATTTTTTATCATCCTTGGTGACAATGCTCATCGATTCGGATTTCGGATCAAGGACACTCACACACTCACATACATCTCTCGCAATGAACACTTCATCATCCTCACATCACTTCTTCTGATTCTCAGCCTACAGAGAGGAGCAGAGAGACATTTTGTCCGCTGCTCTCTGTTCCGTGACTGTGGTAAAATCTTGCAAATTAGTCTGATGATTTTTAAGTAGCAGCGTGGAGCGTTCGGCAAAGAGAGAGAGAGAGAGAGAGAGGAGAAGAGTGTTGCTATCCTCTCTTATCGTCATCATATTTGCATGAACTTCCACACACATCAAATTGGCTGTGAGGCTTGCAAAGGCAGGGAGACATGACATCCGGTACACAAATTGATTGCGAACACAATAATTGTGTACAATAAAATTGCATTTACTCTCTCTCTCACTCTAGAGACTGAGAAAAAATCTTTATTTTTTGAGAAAAATAAAATCTTTCGTAGTATCTAGAGGGATGTAATACAAAATACACATTTTTTATATGAAATGCTGGAAGAATCAGTCTAAAGCATGGCTTCCTGCTCAACAATCCATTTTCCATAACTGTTTTCACCGATTTCCATGAAAAGGCTCAGGATGTTCAAATAATGAAGTCAATTGGAACAAGTAACTTCGTTATTCCCGACACTTTCGTTACAAGTCTTTCACGCTTTCTTCACTTTTCACCATGTATCATATAGGGTACTCACACGCTGTGCTCCAGTTTGATCAATTTCCTCCAAAAGTGCGACTGACTGTTTCGAGAGAGGAACACAAATTGTTAGCTAATACGTACAAACATGGTGTAGAATCTGCTCAAACCCGAATTCACGAATTGAATGTGTAGGATGCACAGTCATATTATGCCGCATCAAGAAAATTCATAAAGAAGCGTGAATCAAATGATGTCAAATCAACCTCATCATATGTCAGTTCCGGCAGAGTCGTCCTCAAATGTTCTGAACACTAGGAGTCCTAGGTTCCCCCAAAAAAATTTCGGAAACGAGTTCCAAGCATATTTACACTGGAAGTTGAAAATTCGAGGAGTTCTTCGGTAGGTAACTCATTACAATACCCGAAATGAAAGATTACACATTAGTTTGCATAAAAATATTAGATAAGAGCATGTTTTCGACGGTCGCCTCCCGAGAAACGAAGGTGAAAAGAAATAATTGAAAATTGTAAAAACCCTCAACCTTGCTTCGCAGACAGTTTGTGATCAAAGGAGAAAAAGTACATAATTATGTTTTTCCACAAAAGGTCCCATAATTTTACAACTACTTTTATCACAACCTCTTGAGCCGCCCATAAAATTTCGTAGTAAACCGAAGTTTGTTGACAAATTGTTGATCCAAATTGCATACATACAATCTAAACCCGTCATCATCGTTCTTCTTTTGAAAAAAAAAACACAAACTTTCATCATTAAT
>JAHZMW010004076.1:0-52623 GCA_027743745.1 Alloscopus bannaensis | reverse complement strand
GTCAGATTCTGCTGCTCTCTGCTTTTTCTGCTTTTTTCCCGGAGTGAAAATTTGATAAATAGGTTTGTTAAGTTACCACTAACAGTAATCGGGTACAAAGGCATACCCGCCGAAGCCGTTTTATGTTCACTGCCATATTCTGCGATTGCATCTCCTTATTTATCAACCTCACTTCAAATTCCAATCTTTCATCAAAACTATCGCAAGCTTCCCAACAAGTCCCAACAGTCTCACAATATAATATCCGAGCAGTAAAGATTTTCGTGGAGTGGAAAAAAATCTAATTTTTTTAGATCCTCAAGCAGTTTCCGTCTGTCATGGAATCTACAATACTCGGACGCACAACAGTTAGAAAACACAAAAATTGCGTTTCAAATTAATTTACTATAAAAATTGCAAGTCAGATGGAGGGGTTCCGCATTTAGATGCCATTTTTTCAAAAACAAATGGGAGTTTTGAGATGAAATTTCTACTGGTTCCTAATGATGATCTGCATAAAATGGACGAACTTAAACTTGAAAATTTGTTTTCCAATTTGAATAAATCGTTTTTTTTAGTTTTCGCGGGAAAATGGAGAGCTGGCGTCCTGGTTAAAATTCGACTGCGAGATACTCCCAATGGCTTTTTCCATGCCCAATATCAGCTTATTTTGTCGTTCGGTTTGCGAGGAAATCGCACCCCTTTGTTCAAGCTGTTTCACAGTTTTCTGGTCGTCTATGAAATTTTAACGACCTGATTCCAACGGTTTGCACAGGTCATTTTTGACGTAGAAGCAAAATATTTTATTAAAAAGTCGCAAAAAAATTGTCGCAGGACTCGATTTTCCTATTAGAAATGTAGTCCCTCATGTACGTTTTCATCTTGTTAAAAATACATCGATCTCTGATTGGTAGCCTAGGACGAATAGCAACTAAATGTGTACGGAATGTTTCAGTCAGACATCAGAAATTACCAATGTAATTATTTATTATTATTAGTATTTATTTGGCAAAAACTCTCAAAGACTATCGAGCCCATAGAGCGTACGAAAGGGAATTGCAAAACAATAACATCATGAGTCTCGCGTTTTAAGTGTACAGCATGCTAACGAGAGCATATCGTGACAAAATGTAACATTGACGTAACTTACATATTTGACACCTTCACATTCGTATCATATGCCAAAGAAGGATTAGCAATCAGATACAATATTGTTTGACATTGTTATACATTAAGTTGAAAATCGAGCATTATAATAACAATAACAATCATATAAATTTAAAAGTCAGACATTAAAGAACATAGTAAAAGTTTATTCTAATGAATCTAAAATATTGACAACTGTTGACAGTTATTTTCGATTTGCGTGAACTCATTTGATTTCTTTGTATGTGTGCAACATTTTAATGCTACAATGTTTAGCTAAAAAAAATCGGGTCCGACAGAAATAATATTTCAATTTTGAGGGCTTCCAAAGGGATAGTATGCTATCCATATTGTGTACTTTTAGAAATGGATCAAATCTTGATTTGACTTATGTAAGTACAGGTGTTTAGAAATGATGGGACAATGGTTTTTTCATAAGCGTGGAAAAGCAAAGCAGCAAGAGATGCAAAAATGCAAGCGTTCCTCTGTCCTATGTTGTTCTCAAGCTAATTTCATAGGGACAAAACAAGAATGCTTTGTTTTTTCTTTCTTGAATACAGGAGAGATCCAGAGATGCATTGAATAATATTATGCAGCCTTACATCTTTTTGCAGCACAGCAAACATCAAGCATAGTAACAAAAGAGGCACACTTGTTGTGTGTGAGAGACAACGTGGACTGATCACCACACAACAAGTGACAAGGATTCGAACTGTTCAGCTTTTGTTAATCTTTTTAAAAACTATTAATTCCAGTTCAGATCAGGGATAGTATTAATGTTTCTCTCCCTCGGGTCTCATCTGTTGTCTGCCAAAGAGAATGAGATATTTTGGCAGTAAAGTGCGAAGGCCAGGCAACAGCTGACATTAATAGTTAATTAATTGTTATCGGTCAACGTGTTAATCGGAGTTTGTCGTTTTGCTTCGACCTTTGTTTGTTGTTGTTGTGCAAACATCATTTGTTAACATGTGACGTCAGTTGAGAGGAAACAGTGGTTAGGCTGGTAAGACTGAATTATTTTAAACCATTTCTTGTACTCACTGAGGGGCTCCAAAAATCGATAGGGAAAGTGCGTAAATTGAGTTTTTGTTTTTTTTGCGTGTAATGGCAGAGACAATATTACGCAGCAAAGAAGGGACAAGATTTGTCAAAATTATTGATTTTGTAGGGAAGGATTTTAATGATTATAAATTATTCACTGTTGTTAGCACATTTCCATTTGTTGTGTTGGAAGTTGGCCTTAATTACAAATTGCCATTGACTCTTGGTTTAAGTTGTTTGCGAATGTTCTCCTCGACACTTGGTGCGAACTATGTTAATTTTAATTGCGTTGTGTCATGTCTGCACCGACGACAAATTGGGAGGTTATCGGTAAACCATTGACGATGTCATTGAAGCAAATGGGTGAAGGAGTGTTGTCCACACTGAGCTATCCAAGTTAAATACAGACTTGTGCTTGTAATGTTGTTTGTTTTTAATATGTATTGAGTATTGAGAAAATTTGATGGTAGCTTGCCCTCCACATTTACTTTTGTGTCTCATTGCTAATTATCAAATTAGGCCGGAGAACTGTCCTACTAAAATAGTGAGAATATAGATTCATCTTGTCTTGATTTTTTTTGAAAGACTGACAACTGTTGAGGTTTGTACGACGATGTTGATGATAACGATGCTTTTCATTTTAGGGACACTCTTCGTGGGAGTGATGGAAGAGGATTTGCTAAACATTGGTGATACTCCCGGCCCCGAGACAGCATGGCAAAGGAAGTTGATGAAGGCTTTGGATGAATTGTATTCCAATCAGGAACGCAGGTATGCAAATAGCAGGGCGAAACACTCAAATTCGTTTGAACATCGGATCACCGGCCGAGTCTTTATAAAATTATTAACGATAAGCAAAGACACGGATTTATTAAGACTTCTACAGGCTGTTGTGCGTCACACGCCACACTTGTCCTTGAGAGGAAATTTTGATTGTGAACAAGTCGATGCGGTAATCAAGTATTCCAGTCCAGTAGTAGTTCAGGAGTGACGCTAACATTTAACAGTCATTTGACATAGAAGATATAGACTACGAATTTAGAGACTAGGTCACTCCTGTAATAAAGTATATCATTCGCAACGAAAGAAGAGGAGGGTCACATTCCTTTCATTCCGGAAACTTGTCTCGTTCTGAGATTAACTGTGTAAATTGAGATTCACGAAGATAGGCTTAGCCACTCAGCCAGACTGCTAAAAAGCTATGTTGGTGTTTATGTATGCAGCCTATTCAAATGAATCTCGCCTCTGTCATTCCTTTGCTGGAGATTTACTCTCAAGGAGGTTGAGAAGGCAACAGGAGTCAGCGTGTGTATTTCGTCGTCACGTCAGTAGAAGCGTCAATGTCCTTCTACTCGTGATTCCTAATAATATCATTTTGTAAGACGACAAGAGACCAAGACCCTGGAATATTTTTACTCGTGATCTTTGCCATCACCGTATCTATCACTAGAAAAACATAATATAATATGGGAGTTCCATTTTTAATTTTTTCTTGCATCCAGTTCACAGTGGATTGTGTATCGAGATAGGCAACCTTAGAAAAAAGAGCAATTGATCAAGTATGCGCACATTTTTAGGTTTCACGTACACATCGTATATTTTTTATCGTTTATTTCTTGTTGACTTTTTGAGAAAATCTTGTTTGCTTCACCAAATCGCTTTATTTGCTGGTCAAAGATTTGGTGTTCATCGTCACCGAAACGAAGTAAATTATGCATAGGTATGTGAGATGAATGGATGTTGGGTTTTGAAGCACAATCAAGATTCCAATGTTGAATGTTAAACCACATATATGTATTCCAAGTGTGTAATCTCCGCTTATCCTTCTCGTTTTTCTTGTATGCACTTTCCAATGGAGCAGAAAAAGATTTGAGGAAAGTAGTTGCAGAGCAGAAATGTCACATAAGGAAGGAATTATTGTAATACTGATATCCTTACACTTTTCATTAAGTCAAGGGGTTTTGTTGTCGAAGCAGCTTCCAGTTTCGAAGGCTATATCTCATTGCAGTGTATCCATGTAGTGAGGAGGAGTGTTTTGTCAATGTTCTCATTTTCAGGTCATTTTCTCAGCTCGACGAAAATCGCCTTTTTGTGATATCTCTTTTGGTGTCGCATATTATTTCTGCTTTTTATCGCGTGCATTTATAGCTTATCTAGGCTCGAATTACGTACAACATATATAGAAAACAGAGAGAGCGACAGAGAAAGATCGAGACATTTTTAACAAGAAAAAAGACTCTCTCCATCTTTTGCATTCTGTGGAAGCTCTCCGTCGTCAAACGAAATTGAGGCGAGGTACAAGGAAGGCGTTCTTGGGTAGCGTCATTGATTTAGTGCGCGTGAAAAGTGGAATGCGATGTAATATAAAAATAATGCTACAAGCCTCATTAAGAGGATTGTGATTTTTGTGATTTACAAGAGGGGTTTAATCGCGAGAGAGAGGGACAGGGAAAGACAATGTAAATTGGATTAAAAACGGAGAGCTTAAAAGGTGTGTGTAAGAGTGAGTGTGGTGAATGTCATTAAATTTGTTTTCTTTTGCAGTTCGAATAATCGCAAGGGTACGAATCCATCGTCAGCCATGAGGATAGGACTCCGGTCGGAGTTTCACAGATTTTCGCAAAATGGGTTGCTGCTCAAAAGGCTGTATTCCGACATGGTGAAGGAGCTGGACTGCATATACTGCTGTGGCGTGATTCCTAGAGGTGAGCATAGCGACTTTTTAGGTAAATCAGATTAATTTATTGTCATCAATATTCATATAATTGAAAGTGGTTGTCGAGGTATTGTTATTAATGTGATTTATTGCTGCAACAGAGGCATGGCGGAACTTGGAGCAGAAATTGAAAGACGTTCGCAGGATACGAGCTACGATTGGCCGTCCCCCGTCGGTTATCATTCTTGGTCAGAGTTGTCGTGCGAAAGCTATTTTGGTAAATGAGCTATTGGGCCAGACGCAACTTCCTGTGGAGGAGTCGACTGAAGCTTTGTCATGGAGAATGGTTAGATTCAAGTACAGTCGAGGCAAGAGCCAAGTGAGTGATTAGCAAAGAAATGGATTATGGAATTACAGTGAACAATTAAATCAATAGTTTGACCCTTGCAATTCCAATTTGAAGGTTCTGTTGACGCTGGGATCAAGTTATGAGCTTGTGGAAAATCTTCAAGACACCCACTGGAAGTCGCGAAATAATGGGATCAGAAACATCGACTTGGCTGTACCTGAAAAAGAGGCAACGGTAAGACTACACTACTGCAGTATCACACTAAACATGTAGATTGTGATTGTGGTTGTCAATCATGTGCATATTAATTAAACCCATTACCGCTACTTAATTTAGGGACCTCTTGAGGATAATCCCGTTGTCGAGGTGCACTTGGAGCATCCCCTCCTTCAAAGCAGCGTGCAAATGGTTGTGCCACCAACTGGGAACCTAAAGAATTTACACGAGGTTCTCCAGGAACTCTTTGAAACGACTTCGCCAATAGTGCTCTACGGTATTTCCGGTGATAATCTCTCAACTGAGGTAACTTGCGTGATATATTTGTATTAGTAAGTTTTTTTTTACATTTTCAACTACCGACGTGTTGATGATACTTCTTTTCAGGACATTCAGCATCTTCAAATGATTAGGAGTCTTTCCGACCAGTTACCAGTGTTCTTTATTCGAATGCCGACGTCGGAGGAGACATCAGGACTGACGGAAGCGGATCGAAATGAAATTTTAAATCATGGGAGTTTCCATTTCACGCTGGAAGGTGCATCTTGTGGACACACTCAGCCAGATCCACCAGCCAACAACAAATTGGATGACATTCCAAGTCAATTGGAAAAATTAGGTTAGCTTTATAATTTATATGGCATACACGCGTGATTAGTAAATACATAAGAATTTTATTAAAATTAAGCAGTAATATCTTTGTATATACATAAATTATACTGTTTTCACTTGTTTTCATGTGTACAAAATAGGATTTATGAACAGGGAGATTGACGGGAGTCCCTCCTCTGTCAACGAAACTCCGACAGCTTCCACCTCTGCTCGTAAAGACATTGTCCTGAGTCGTTTTGTTCGGTGCCTTAACGATTTGTACGCTTTAGTTCAGTTTGTTCGGAGTTATCTTCAGTCACAGCTTATTTCAGCTGCGAGTTACTTGCACGATGTAAGTTCACTGATTGATTTCAAAAAGTGCTATAAAAGTGATCATAGTTGACTTTTTCCTGTGTACATGTTCATTGTGTTTTGTATATTATTAAGTTTATATGTAATTTTTTGCGTAGATCCAAAACGACTGCCTTCAACTATTCATTCTTTCCGCATTTGACATGGCGAGAGAAATGCAAGTCACACCAAAGAGAATTGAGTATGCCAGGATTAAAGAAGCAGAACTGTTTGACAACCTCTTGAGAATTGCAGAAAAGAAACAGGATGAGATGTGTAATTTGATTGCGGAGACGATAAACGAGAGGAAGGAGGATATTTTGCAAAAGGCTGAAAATCATCAGTTCGATGGTGAGGCGACGGATTTGTGAAATAAAAGTGCTCGCAATGGTGACTGGTGGAGTAAATCTCATTTAAATATTATTTTTAATTTGTACAGATCCATTTCTGCGAAGCTGGGAGGGTCCTTTGTCAGGGAAGTTGGTCTCACAATGCATGGACGAAATAAGGGAGCTGGTTGTTTTAGATCTGAATAATATTTTAGCACAGAAACTAATCAATTCTGTGTACTGCCTTCACGACACCTTTCTTGGCACGTTGGAGAGGTGTATCTCAAGTCTCGAGAAGAATTTGAATGATATCGAGGACGACAGTGCGCTCGCAAGTGTTGCTCTCAAACAAATTCTCACAGCTGCGTACCAAATCAACATTTCAAACGACAAGTCTTCGTCCATCCTCAAAGGACTGATTGATAAGGTGAAACGGATACTGGAGTCATTGCCATGGTGTACCGTTGATTCTGTCGATGCCTCATGGAGACGATCCGTTGCGAGTGATATTCTCAAGTTGAATTTGGTATGCCAGAAGCAACTTGCACAAACGTTGTGCGGCCAGTTAAGGGAGAAGCTCAAGGCGTCCCATGAGTCTTTCATTATTGCGCTGCGTCAACTCGAAGCGCACCACAATGATAGGCTGGAACGGACCGGAGAACAAGGGTTTCGGCTCCGTAAAATTCATGCACCGCGTCTCGCAAGACTTGCGCTAGAAACGAGCTCCATCATCGACTTTTTACGCTATGGTAAGTACTACTGTTACAAAATAAGTTTTCTTTGATCAGCAAAAACTGAAAATATACAACCCTCTTTTTTCTATATTTTAGGAATGCCCTCTTATGGAAAGGAAGTTGGGAGAGGTCAGTACGGCGTGGTGTATGCGTGTGAATACTGGGGTCCCTTCAGACCGTGTGCTGTAAAATCTGTTGTACCAATGGACGATAAGCATTGGAATGATCTGGCGATGGAATTTTACTACATGAGGTTAGCTGCAATTCCAGCATTTTTATAAAATTACCGTTGAATTGGAGCATTTGGTTGAGAAACATGAGTGGTAGGTTTACAATGTAATGCTCTTGTAGGAGTATCCCTGAGCATGACAGAATTGTGAGAGTGCGCGGCTCCGTGATTGACCACAGCTACGCCGGAGGAATTCCTGCTGTTTTAATAATGATGGACAAATTAAATCGTGACCTGTACTGCGCAATAAAAGTTGGTCTTTCATGGTTAACCAGACTACAAGTACGTAGGAATCATTTGCTTTTTCGCTTGATATCAGTCTGAATGGCTATTTTGAAAGTTTCTTAATAAAATGCATTGTTTCTCTTAGGTAGCACTGGATGTTGTATCAGGAATTCGTTACCTTCATTCCCAGGGGTTGGTTCATCGTGACATTAAACTCAAAAATATTTTGGTGCGTTTCTCGTTGCAGTTTACATCCGCATAATAAATTTTACGACATTTGCTGAAAACCGTGACAATTATGTGACAATAACAAGCTCGATTTAAAATCACTCCAAGATGCATGATTTCATCACGTACAATTGTGAATTTCTGTACAACTAATAATAACGAAAATTGTGTAGGATGTCGGCCAGAAAAATTGAAGGAGTTCGACGAAGAGTGCTGGCAACTGATGGAATCCTGCTGGGCAAGTCAGCCAAGTCAGCGCCCGCTGTTGGGACTTGTTGAGCCAGTTCTGGAAGGAATCAGTCAGCGCTATGCGCACAGCAAATCAGCAATGAATGAGAGAGCAGACCTGGTCAATGCACAGGGTCATTCCGAACTAAGCAGACGCAGATCACGACGCAATAGACAACGATTATCTTGGTCTACTCATGAACTTCGAATGGACAACTTCCCTCCGATTGAAGCAGTCCTCAAAAATCCTGGCTCAAACGTGCCTGAAGAAGCTCTGCGTGTTGAGCAAGCCTTTCCCCTTCCAAATCCACCACTCAATCTCACCTCTGCGCATAACGTGCCTCACGGGAATGCTATTACACGCGTTATGAACGACATTGATAGAACTGTCTACGAAAATCGGGATGAGCTCGACGAAGTTTTTATGGAGCCTTCCAGAACCACCGTGAGACCAAGAGGGTGCTATGGAGTAGACGATATTGAGCTGTTGGAATCTGACACGTTGGGAGGATATCCAAATCGAAATGTCTACGATGCTGTTGATGAGTCCAGCAAGATTGTGGATGAAAATCCTGGAGAACAGTTTCCCCTCGCGGTGCCTTTTCAGATGAGTAATTCCTAATGAGTGTTGTCGCTATTTTACCTATGAAAATCGTCTGTTTCCAGATGTAACGTATGTACTATTCATAGCTGAATTAATGAGCTAAACCCTAAATTGTTACTTAATTTAAATATACTATCCAGACATGAGAGATACACCAATTTTTACATCAAATCTAGCAAACTGCGCGAAATTCCAGTCCTGCTCACCACTTCCACATTACGTAACAATTTCAAATGTAATATACAAAACTAGGCCTGTGCTACTAACTGTCTCTCTCTTTCACTCTCTCAAGTTCTCTCCGCCGAAAGTGTTTAACTAATTTTATTACTAAAAGTACGGTATTGAGAGCCGTTAAATTGTCATTGCGAAAGAAACGTCGAGAGATTTATTACAGGAAATAAAATTTTTTGAGGTTTGTATAAAAATACAGCGGAATATTGGATGTATGACATAAATAAATCACGTATTTGGCTCCATCCTCCAGCACCATTATCCATCAGCATGGTTAACCCGAAAACTTGATTAGCAGCCAGATGAAGAGGAAAACGCACAAGGAAAAGATCAGTAGATACAGGATCACGTGGTTATGACTCCCCTTTGCCAATTTCTTCACTCTCCCCATAGCCTTGCCCAGGAAGCCACCAGCATTATCAAAGTCGTCATCCTAGCACACAGATACCAATTAATTAGTAATTAATCATCGAATCGACGAAGTAATTAGTCCAGCAAAATCTCCTGTAACTCACTCACCATGTCTTTCAAGTAGCGGTTCTGGTCTCGAACTTCCGAACCAATCTCAATAGTGAGCTGAAACAGCAGACACAGCGTCAATCAGTTAAATCACTGCTCACAGATGCTCATCAGCAACATATACATTGACAACCCATTTCCAGCACCTCACAGCAATCTTGGACATGGAACACCTACCGATTTCAGTGACTGGATCTTCCCCTTCAGCTCATCCGCGAGGCTGTCATTTTCCGTCTCCAGGGAAGGATCCTGCATCCCCGAATAGCTGGGATAATGATTCGCTAGGGACGCATACAGAAAATTCAACAATGCTTGTCAGATCACGATCGTCTGCTTTCTTGCAATTTACAATTTAACCGAGTCAATCACTTCACAGGATAGGACGTGACACAATTCTCCACCAATAATTAGCCACAACTTTTTATACTGAATATTGTAATTCTGTCAGTCTCACCTTGTGAACGCCGCATGTCTCCGAATTGTCAACGCCAACAGGTCCTGATGAAGGAATCAAAGGGAAAATACAAAATACTGATACAAAACGGGAGAAAGTCCCCCCACCCAAATTAACAAAGCCGAATGAGTTATTGACGTTAAAAGTTGTCCATGTTTCCAATTTAAAAAGAAAACCTGTTCAGCCACTTCCTCCACTCTCCAGCTGACGTGTATTTCTTTTCAGATTACGAAGGAGGGCTAAAAGTGTTTGAAGTAATAATATTGTGAGTAAATCTCACAACTCGTGCAACACGAGTGCCAGAATGTATTTTTGACGAAACATCTGACCATGTAGTGAGCCCAATGCATTGCGGGAATACAGGTGCCACGCCGCAAACCAAATCGTGCAGCCCAAAAGGAAAACAGTGATTCGTTCTGTTGCGTATTTTAATTAAACATTAAAACTAAATTTATTACGAGCCAGTAGAAAAGTGTTGAATGAAAAAGAAGCAAACATGTAAAAAAACGAGACAATTGCCAGATTTCATCCTGAGCACACAACCAAACGTTCGATTTAATTAGTCATCATTTCAGTTGAGTGAAGAGATTACGTCGTGTTTACATTCTCCATCGAGAGGACTCAGAAAGATGTCGTCGAATCACTCGAGACCCTCGAGTTCCGGGACCAATGCTGCTGTCGACCCTAGAAGAACGGATAAAGTGAGACGGTAAGGTTGAAAAAAATGAGGGTTTTAGTTCAATTAGCGGTGGCCATTTAATTGTTGTAGCAATTTGGATGATTATTATTGAAGGTGTTTTTTTGCGTTTGATTGATTCGTGAAGGTTCCGAGTGTCTGGTCTCCTGTTTGAAGATTTCACGTCTGATTACATGAGCGTGATTGGGATGCTGTTCAGTATGTTCGGGCTGATGATGAGGGTGATTTATGTTTATTCTTATTTTTTACTTGAGCAATCTTCCGGTAAATAGTGAGGCTTACGTTTGTTAAACTGATGTAGATGAAATGGTGCGCCTGGATTGCGATCTACTGTTCGTGTATAGGATTTGCTTCCTCAAGGCTTCAGGATGATGCTAAACAAATATTTAGTAGTTTCATGTAAGAAAGGCTATTCATTTCTTACTCGTTTTTAACAAAAATTGTATTTATTTGGTCTTGTCACACAGACTGTGTTGACAAATTGATGATTTGTCTGTTGTGTTTTTAAACAGGTTGAGCATATCTGCGGTGGTGATGTCCTATTTACAAAATCCGTCTCCGATGACACTTCCATTCTCAGCGTAATCATGGAGACGCAATTTGCGTCAGTTTCTAGCCTACTACCATTACTACTTTCGTAATAATTTTGTTAGTTTGTAGTTTGTGAATGAATGTTTATCAAATATTATTTATATTGGCAGAGAGTAAATTTGAGAAAAAATGTGATTTGAAACAAACTCAAAAGGTGTGAGACTTCTGACCTAAGGCTGATTTTGGCACTTTCAAAGTGGTTAGGGAAAGTTTAGTTTCATAAGATCCTTGGAATACATCTTCGATATTAATTACTTTGCCTAGAAATGAATCTTGACGATATGAAGAAGATGTTATTCGTTAATATGAAAGACGCACTCTCACAACTGTACGAATTCATACATTATGAAATAGTAAAGATTTCATCACGTTTCACAGTGTCATGAACTGACATCTTGTCTTCAGCACAATCAGGTTGGGACTAGAACGCTGTTTATTTTTCTTTTAAACTGCTCTTTACAAATCCACATATTACCAGTATTGTAGCCTTACACGAGTCAACCACACATATATTACGGTAATATTAGTGTTACACATGGAATCATTAATACGCGACATTTAGCAGAGATACTGATACAACTTAACGGAATACAACAAGTGGTACAGAAAAGAGATGCAGACCTCTGTCATCAAGATCATCATCATATTTATATATAGATATAATAGTATATAGTTTATATCATTATATTTTTATACTCGTACTCTTCGTATTGTATCTCTAGTTGTCTACTACGTAACGGTTGTATGTATAATACGTGTGACATTGTTGTAAGAGTAGCAATAGCAGCTGTAAACTATTTTTCCGACCTTAGTTAACTTACCCAGTAGATTTAACAATGTTACATATGGCTGATTCTTTTCCCTTTAAGCAATATAATATAGATTATCTGCCTATCACTATGTAGTATTTATATATATGCACATGTTTATATTTATAGCTGAACAAGAGCATCTCACGATCACCAGTTTGAGGTTTTCTTCCTCCTTCTCCGCAATTACTCTCATTCCTCTTACACCTGTCCCACTCATCATCTCAAACAAACTTTCCAAGATAGACGAACTACTTAATTTATAGCATTTTCTTCTACCGTACAACCGAAACCTGTCTTCAGCACTTAAGCATATTATGCAAGTCTATCGTTGTTGGTTGATGTAAGCTTATTTTCCTCATTCCTATGTCTTACTTTTAAACTTTTAAACTCATTGCCTGTGCTCGTACTCTCTAAAAGGTAACACTAAAAAAGGTCATGTCGGCGTGATCATGTCTTCAACTGTTTCTAGCTAGTAGTAGTATCTTACATTATGGTTTGTTATATATTATGATTCGTTAAAAATTACTGTGACCAGTATTGCATTTTATTACAGTCCATCGAGTTATAAATATAGTTTATATATATATATTTGATAACACTTAACGTAGGAAAACTCTGACCAGTTTCAATTTTTTTGGTTTCGCTTCAGAAGAGTGTTTTCGTAGAGTCTATGCACGCATTTTACCTGCACGCTGCTTTGCATACCCAAGATTGGGAACCACCTTACAACTTTCTGTTCTACTCAAAAAGTCAGGGTTTGATTTTACTACAACTGCAGAGACAAAGTTTTGGTGTGAGTTTCATCTAGAAATTAAAGCTGATGCCTGTTATGACTTCCATCTCGAAGCTAGGTAAAACCGTTAAAACCCTGATTTTAGTATCGTCTTCCACCACGCAGGAAACGAATTCCGTTGAATCAGTTCCCCTTTTTGCAATTTTTATAGAAACTCATAGAATAATATCTGTTGTAATTAGATTCGTTGTTAAACACGTCGTACGTACAACTAGAGTAGCTAGAATACGCGCAAATACTTGTGTACTTTCTCCCGTCTTCCACCACTCTCCGTTTATTATCAATACAGCAGACTTGAAAATTGGCTACACGGGTGCAGGTTTCGAATGACGTCCACCCGTAGGACATCGTCAGTTTTTCTTTTCCTTAAAGCGTTAAAGTTACAACGTAAAACGAATAGGATTGACAATTCATATTGTCATGTCATTCCTTCTGACAGTTTTTTCTTCAGAAAACTCAACAGACAACAGAGAGGTTGAAGATGGGGAAAATATTGGTTAAGGTACTGTGAGAAGGAGCGAAGTGCATACAAAATGCGTGCTTTTATCATAAAACACGATTTTCCTCCTTTCTCCTCCCATTCTCTTCGTTACTTTCTGAACAGTCGTATCATTTGTTGTTACGTACTCTCTTGAGTTGCTCTACAAAAAATTTGTCGTTATTCCTCTTTCAAGTGACTTTCAAACTGTTCGTCTACAACTTCCTCTGGTTACTTACATGCGTACATAAAAAAAACTCGCGGATTGTGTAATTGAGATCCACAACCATACAATTAAGTATTATATTTATACATAATATAATATTTATTTTTTGTAACAATATATTAGCGTTTAGAGAGAAGAATAATACAATTTTTTGTTCTTCTTATCCCCCTCTGTCGTGTAGTCCAGTAGTTTAAGGGATTTTTGAAGGGCAGAGTCCCGAATGTAAAAAAGAATTTTTTCCTCATGAAAAACAAAGGCAGGGGTACAGGGGTGAACATCAAGTGTGTTTAGGCAACTGTTGAGTGCGTCTCTGTGTGTGAATTGGATTGATTTGAGTGCGAAAAGCGATTTTGATCCTGGATCGTCATAGTTTCTTGTGCAGAGTTGTACACGACGACGACAACAACTGTGATGGGGATGATGATTTTTGTGCTCCGAAAACTAAGGTTAACACGCCATCACGAGTGAAGGACGATATGAGCGATCAACACAATCGTTGTCATAATAACAGCAGAGGTCTCCATCCTGTAAATCATGGCCATACGAAATAATCAGGACGAATTAAAATCTCATAAATTTTTAGCAAGGAAATAACATAATTATACAAATGTAGATCCAAAAGTATATGAAAACGGAAATAAGCAAAATGGATCATCAACATACAAATGAGGCAACAAAGCGTTTCTACTATTCATATCAAATTATGCGTCTCAAAAATGTGTTGAAAGGCTACGCATTTCACAGAAAATGAATAAGCATACAAAAACGTACATTTCGCGCATACGACGATGTGATGTGTTAGAAAATCAAAATGGAACACTACAATTCACAATGTTACGTACGAGTCAAGTTTCACTTACAGAGATTAAGATTTTCAAGAGAGGCACAAAGACGAAAGCGACGACTTATAAACCTCTGCGGCAATTATATTTGAGAATATTTTCAGAGAGAGGGAGAGACAGAGAAAAAGAAAGAAACAACATCCAGATTATATATACGAAGCGAGCCTAAACAATTTAGGTCTATTCACTATTGACACATATTACATTATGTATTGGTACATTATTTCGACAGAGCTTTGTTATGTTTACATTCTCAGAGAGAGCGTCAGAGAACAGTTGCTTCATACAAGGACAACAGGACGAATTAAAATTGCAACTGTGTATTACGAAATGTCACGACTTCAGAACAAATGTAAACTAAGAAAACTTGGCCGATTTTCTAAATTTATGACTCGAACTGGACACTAGCTTCCTTCCAAATACTACTATTGTGTCTATTTTCTGTCGATTTTTTAAAGGCAAAGAGTGGACAGACTAGAGAGAATAATATGACGTGAATTGTGAGAGCATCAGGCCCTTTGATGACGGTAATGAAATACGGACAACTTCGTTCTACATTTTTTTTGGGGTGAATGTGTGAAAGATAAATAGAATCAAAAATCAATTACCGAAGCACACAAATTCCATCATTTTTGCTCACCGATTTAGCGCAGAGCGGCACCTGTTAGAGTTAATAAGGGTTAAACACAATTTGTGGTTAATCACATTACACCGAGGAAATAACACATTTTGTTAATGACTCAATGTACACGCAACAACGTTCTCCCCGTCACATAAGCTGTCAATTTTTACAACAATGTCAACCGTTTTGGTCATATTGACACATTCAAATTTACGTCAGCCAACGTTTCCTTTGGTCTCTCGAGTCAATATTTTCATAACCAGAAAGATACAAAATATGTACAGCAATATCGTCGTCGTCTTTCCTTTTGCAATGTTAAAAGGCGCATGCAACGTAAAAAAATACGCAATTCAAGACTGGATAACTCATAATATTACATTCATGCATATCTGTCCATAAGTTTGAGTGATAGAGTTTTTGCTGGACAAGTGTTCTCTTTCCTCGACACGAAAATGTCATGGTCTCTTTCTCCTCCCTTAGGATTGACTTCGATTAAATGATTGATTAGTTATTTTTCCTATCACATTTGAACACTTTTTCTTACCACATGCACACACCACATCATACCACTCCGAGAAAAGGTCAAAAGAAGAGGATTAGAGCAAGTCTAATTTATATTTTTGGCCGAAAAAAAAAATGGAATTTTTTCTTTTTTTTATGAAGTCGCCTAAACAGACACGACAAGCCAAGGTTCGGAAAAATTCATAAATCTCCTTTTTTTATGGTCTTAGACAAAAACCAGGGCACGAGATGCATGCATTCATGCGAATATAATTTTCTCACACGATTTCTCTTCAAGCCAGACATACACTGAGCTCATTAATGTGCTGGTTAATTTTTAACGACAATTACGCCAGCAGTGTTGATCCTATCACAAACTTCTCGCTTTGAATTTCGATTAGTCGCTTTCGCAAAAAGAAACACTTGGTGACTGACAATGAGGAATGTGTGTCCCATATATTTCATAAGCTGTTTTGCGACGTGGGTCAAAAATATTAGGATTGAGAGAAAGCAGGGAGTGAGTTATTGTGTTTTGAGGAAAAATATGCACAACATGTCCATAAGAATAGTTGACGACTCTCTTTCTCTCTGTGTGTTACCTTACCTCGCATTTACAAGATAAGCAATTATTGTTGTGAGGCAGTGTGACTCGGGTTCCAGACTCGATCGTGCTCTTCAGGAGGTGACATTCGGAGAAGGTGTTGTTGCGAAGGCGGTGGGTGCACTTGTCATTCGCCGTAGCTTCCTCGGGACATCTGTAGCAGCAGTCACCGGCTGGAAGAAATGGATTATGACAATCGGTTGGAGGACAGTCTATCTGCCAACAGTCAGTTTCCCCGTCCAAGCATTCACAAGTTTGACACTGGAAATGCCATATCTCGCCTAGCAGAAAAAAACCAGAAAAAAACCATAATCATCATTCTCATTTCACATGTTCGAGAAGTTAAAAAAAAAGTGTAAATAAAAGAGAGCAAATCTCTCAATAATAGTAATATCCTTATCGTTCTCTCTCTTCAAGGTGCCCTAGTTTGGAAAAAGAAATATGTAGAAATCTTTCTTGGAAATTTTACTTGACCATGCTATATTTACCACCAGGACTTTGAACCATTTCAGAATCTTCTCTCGCCCAGGTCATATCATGATCATTGATTTTTTTCTCTCTCTCTTTAACTTTCCAAAAATCCCGTTAAAGTCGCACGAAACCCATCATCATAAGTTAAAACGTTTCTGCATCCATATATGCAGATGACGCTGACTCCCAAGGCAGCCAATGGGAAAGAGACAGGACGGTTGAGAGAAGAAGAAAAACTATTGGTGAGAGTGAAGAAGATATATAGTATCTAGAAAGTGAAGTCAGGAAATATATGATGATGATGATATACATATCAGAAGGGGAACGGGCGACGCTCACAAAACCAACGAAACAAGTCATAAATAATTATTGACAATCCGATGAAAACCTTTTGGAGGTTATGGCGTCAGCACACTTTCATCCATGAGTGTAAATGGCACTCCATGGTTTTTTCTTTTTGGGGAGACCAAGTGGATTGGTATTGCATAAAAGTGATTTTTTCTCCGGCCAAGTTATGTAAGAAACATTCAAAATGCATGTGCTCTTTAATGAGGCACGCATTCATGCATAGATTAGGAAGCCAGAAGGAAGTCTGATGGTGACTCTGCTACTCTGCTATCTCACTTCTATATTTATGATAATTTTTCTTTCCTTCTTCCAAAAAAACGAAACCTGGGTAAATATTTTCCTTCACCACAAACCAGGAGCAGGAGGAAAAAGTTGGTGATTAATGTATTAAATATTGTGGTGGTATCGAGAGCCGAAAAGGAAAATATGGTTCATGATGACGAAAATATGAGTTTTTATGTGTGAAAAGAGAGAGAATTTATGTTTTTTTTCGCCGACTTGAATCGTCACTAACCTGACTTAAAATGAACGTTGGGGTAGAGCTGATGTTGGCACTCTTTGAGGTGATGAGCTGACGCTGCTGCTGATGGAGCGACTAGGGTCGTCGTTGTGGCGTTGGTGTTCAAAGTTCCGTCGCCGGAGTTGCTACTGATGCTACTACTTCTACACTTCTTGCAACACTCACTCAGAACTCCGCCTCCTCCTGAATTCTCGTCGGTCGTCACGTTGTTGACCGTCGTCGTGGTTGTGGAGCAAATCTGCGAGCACACAACGTCCATGCTTGAGGAACACGAGATGTTTGACGAGGAGGACGAGTCGCAAGTGCATACGCTACAGTCTTGTCTGAACCAACTTGAGTCTGATGGATGGAGCACGCCGTCAGCCCAACAACCTGTGAAATGAAGCCATTGACTCATTCAATTAATCATCGTTTGTCACATTTCAAGCTCGAAACACATATTTCACATTCCACTCTCGCGAAACAGGGCTGCACAAACTGAGAGAGACTTCCACTCCAACTATTTTTATCTTCGATGTTTTCCCCTCCTTTCGCTGTGACTTACGTTGTTTTCCTCTCTCGTTGTTGACTTTCTTTCAATGATTTATGCAAAGAAGCCGGAAACGCGAGTGAGTCAGTTTTTGAGACTAACCTGAAGGACAGTGATGATCCTCGGGTGGGCATCGGCATTCATAGGAGCCTACCGTGTTCACACATTTCAGTCCTACAGGACAAGCATCCTCTTCGCTGCACTCATCAATATCTATTTACAAAGAGTGAGAGGAAGATGAAACACAAAAGTTAGTAAAAGACTTCACCCTGTCTCCCTTGGAGTAATCTGCACACCGCATCATCCATCAACATTAGCTGAGGAATGAGTATTAAGAGTAGTCGTTGAGCAGGGCGTTAACAGGAGTTTCGACGCAATTTTCCGTCAGTCTTACCTACACACTGGCCTTTCCCGGATTGAGCGTGGCTCACTTGAAAGCCATCCTCGCACTGACAGTAGTACCATCCCGGTTTGTTGACACACACCGCATTCTCTGGACAGAGTGGAGGTGGTAAAGATGATGATGATGATGATGGTGAACCCGTTTCTCCCGTCGATGAATTCCCGTCCTCCTCAAGGCATTCATCAATGTCAGTCTCACATTTTGCTCCTGTCCAACCCTTGCGGCAGGAGCAGACATCAGGTGCAATGCAGAGTCCCCCGTTCTCACAAGTGTGATTGCATATTGCTACAGACAAAAACGAGGTTCAAAACTGAGAAAAAAGGTCACCAGTGAAGGGGAACTTCCGGTGAAATGTCAGGAAATGGGAGGACACCGGATAATTAAAACCGTATCTCACATTGCCCCAGTATAAATGCATAAATGCATCCATATACATTATGGAAACAACCTTGGCTCCGTTTTGTGAGTAAATGAGTAATGTCAATGTTTCTCCATTCATCGCATAAATAATGAATACCTGCGCATTGGATTCCGTCGCCGGTAAAGCCATGCTGGCAGGTGCAAATGTACGAGCCCTTGGTGTTCGTACACGTTGCTTGGGAATGACATTTGTTCGACCCGTTGACGGCGCACTCGTTCTCGTCCTCGCACTGGTACTGGTTCACCTTCTTGTAGCCGGCAGCACACTCGCACGTGTAGCCACCGACTGTGTTCACGCACTTGGAGTTGCGAGCACAGTGATGCCGCTCGGAAAGGCACTCGTCGATATCCACACAAGAGTTGACCCCGTCCCCTGAGAAACCTTGGTCACACTGACAAGTGTACGTCGTTTGCAGGTTGAGACAGGTAGCGTTCGAGTGACACAGGTGACCGTGACTAGCACAGTAATCCGTTCCTACACACAAAGAAATCATGAAACCCTTTGTCGCTAAACCATTCACAAGGTTACGCGGTCAAATGTGATGCTCTCGGCTTACCCAGACAAACTTTACAGCATTCGCCTGGAACGATGACTTGATCCTTAAGGGAGCACGTCAGCGGAGGGCAGGTTTTCTCTGGGTCATGCTTTTTGCACTGCATCGAGCCATCTGTGCACACACAGTGAGTGCACTCTTTGATCGAAGTCGACTCACCATGGTCGTACGTCTTTCCACGAAAGTAACATTGTTCTGCGTTTGAAAAAAAAACCGTATGAAACACAATTAAACTTCCATCGGAGGGGCAGTGAAAGAGAGAGAGTAAGTGAGTGAGTCATTGTCTTCCGGTTCTTGTTACCTTTATTGCTCACACACACACTCTCTCTCTCACGCACACAAATAACGATGTGTGTGGGAAAATATATTATGTGTGCAGTATTGGATTTTTGGGGAGAAAATCTACGTATTTGAGTGACACACTAGACTTACTGAGGCACGTTGGACAGCATTCACCAGGTTTTGATATGGGGTTCTTGCAAATTTTTGATTGTGGGCACTGTATTGGCTGGCACAGAATTTCACCCTTCTGCAAGAAAGACAAGGAACATTTTTCTCAGCATTAGTTAAATAAAATTCCTCGTCAACACCGTCATTTCCTACAGAAAAGATTCCTCCATTCGAAAACCCTGGTCAGGTTGTCAATGCATGATAATGACGAGCAAATTACGTAATTCAGCGGTTACGTCGTCTCACGACAAAAAAAAATATCAGAGCCAATGTTCAGGTTTTTTTGGGGGTAACATTCACACGCACTACACACATTAATTATTGATTAAAAGTCAAACAGCACGCATTCCTGGGAAAAGATTTGTATTTATGGTAATGAGAGAACCAGCAAGTGTGTAGCCTGAAAACAACGCTCTCAAACCCGTATCACTAAAACAATTGAGGAGAACGGGTGGAATAAATGTGAGAATGATTCACCTTGCATGTACAAATGTCACAGTTTTGATGCCAGGAGGTTCCATCCCCAAAGACTGAGGTGTCGTTAACACGACACGACTTCTGACACTCACACTGCTCCATGTCGGAGAGCCGTGCTTCTGCTCTATTCAACTGGAAACAAAGGGAAAATGTGACACACTCAAATTAGAGACGTTGTCACTACGAGCGGCGGAGAACATCGCCGTTTTCAATACTAAACGCGAAAATATTTCATAAAAGAAATCGAAAGGGACTTACCCTTTCCATTAGCATTTGAAGTTGTGACTGCAAAGAGGCGACGGACATTCTTAAGGCAGTATGGTCGCTGCATGTTGGGCACTGAGTGTCTACTTGTGGACATTGTGACAGATAACCGTACGGACCAAATGTAAGCTGCAAATCTTGCATCGCACCCTATGACAATGGAAAAGATGGAGAAAGCGTCGAGATTTTTTTAGAACTCCGCGTATTTGGTCAAGGATTGGTTAGGAGATTTGTAAGACGTGCTGCTCACCTGGTACAAATAGTGTGCCGTCGATTTTTGGCCGATCCACATGGATATGTTGAGTGAGTTAGTAATGGCAGTGACAGGGTCAAATTTGACGACTCTTTTATAAACAGGTGAACAATCAACTAGAATATCAACTTCAGTGGCAGAGAATGTGACGGCCAAACGGTGCCAGCTTCCGTCTGCCAACCGGAATGGGAATGTTTCTATTATAGAACCGGAAATGACTCTCAGTTCATTCCTACGACCACTGGACTGAATCTCTAACGCACTAAAAACAATTCATCCAACAGTTTATACACACATTCGTTAACTACATGTCATTAGGAATAATTGCAACAGAGTTTTGGTGACTCTTGAGAATGGTGAGATAACTTAGTAAATCTTGTGACAACAATCAATCAGTTGGCTCACTCAAAATGGCGAGTGAGTTACAAAATGAATTTACGTCTTTGTTAGGATACGAATATTGTTTTGACGGTTGTTGCTTTGTAGTTAGTTTTGAAATCATGAGAGTTACCTAAATAGGCCTTTGGAAAATGCTAAGATGGTCCCAACATTGTTGGGAGTCTGCTTAATGATGGCTGAGATCGTGAAGTCATTTGCACCAAACCCGGAAATTTGAGCTCGAATCTTATCTACCCAGTCATTGGACACCATGATTTCACGGTGGTCGCCTAAATATTCCAAAAACGAGAAGAGATACATTTTTTTAAAAGGATGATCGAAAACAAACCAAAGTTCCACTCGTTTTTTTGTATGCTCCATTTTTACCTGTAAAGATGACACCAGGACTCAGTTTGTGACTTCCTTTTCCAATAGCTACCCCTTCGTATGTATGATTGTGCAAGTGAAGACTATCGAAAAGATCCAATTTGACAAGCTTTGGACTGCCAACTGAAACAAAAAAAAAACAAGTTACATAAGCACTCACGTCAACGTCGCCATTCATACCTTCCATAATATCCATCCTATTTCTCCGAGAGATTTTAGCCCATCTTTAAGCTATCATTATGCATTTAATTTTCTTTGATTTTGTCCAGCGACCTCCCACATCATTTGAGCCTCTCTCTTTCAATAATAATTAATGTACTATGCACAAGTACACTAGGTAAAAAGAGGGAAAACACGGTCGTTGAGGCACCTGCCTTGAGCACATTGTGCAAAAGCGATGGCAAACAATTGGAAGGAAACGAGAGTTCCGGATGTCATGCTGAGCACTCACAATCACAAACATAATTAATTCACTCGATATTGATCAGGAAAAAAGGAGAAAGAACCTTTTTTCGCACATTCATACATCAACGACAACGGTACAACACATTTACTACTACTAGCCCGGCGACATCAGCCGAGCCGACCAAAAAGGCTTACTCCCTTTCTACTCTTGTCACGGAGAAATATTATGCAAGCTCCTGGAATCAGACAAAGGGGAGACAAAAAAACGGAGAGTGAGCACTAAAATATGTATTGGCTCTACGACAGAGCTGCGTTCATTTCCACGAGGATAAGATAAGACGGTAGTAAAGTACCACCAGGATAAGTACAGTGTTTTTGTGAAAAATTTTCATGCCCGAGACGCACAACAAGAAATGTCTTTCGACCAAAAAATGCTTCTTTCTTCCGCCAAAACTTTGTTGAATGCAGTCGCTGCGGTGCTGGTACAGTCACTGGCATCACACCTCACAGACATCTTGTCATCAATCATGATTTGTCTATTTCCACAAGTAATCAAGCAATATGGATAATATTATTGTGAGGATGACGACACACCTTACAAGTGTACTTTTATGGTGGACTTTGACAAAAAACAGTATTAAACATTCCGTACTTTAGGATTAGTATGATGATGCATAACATTGTGCATGAGTCATGATGTCCTTTTCTGCTTTATCAAGTACGAATATCATTACTCTCGATATTCCACATAGTGAGAGATTGTCGATGGGATTGTGTGCTTACATGACTGGTACTCACATTTACGGGAATTTTTTTTTTAGAGATTGACGATTTTTCTGCAAACAGAGGAAGCAAAGCAGGTGAGCGACTCAGAGATAAAAGAATTTGTCGTTAAATAAAAGAGAGAGAGAATGTTCCATTTTGTTTGTATTGAGCAACTCTCAGTATTACGCTTTTCAACCGTTTTACAGAAGCGTTCACGATTGCTTAACGTTTCCTTAATTAACATTATGTGCATCATGGCGACATGGGTGACGAGAAGATGAAAGACGTCGTCCCTGATTTTTCCTGGGGTAGAAAATGGCATTATTCGTAAGATGGAATTTCCATGGACACCGTGTCATCAATTTAGAGAACCACGGCTTCTCAAAGGAATGACGAGATTGTGGAAACGCGTTTCTCCCTGTTTGGCAACGATAAGCAGAGCGTAATGCAATGAGAATTTTTCACTGCTACAATCCCTATCACGTTTGATCCGGGTGTGATGTGTGCACTTTAAAAAAAAGTGAAACCAAAATAAACACGAGCTTAAACCACTCTCCAAACAAAGCTCATATCACGCCTCGCGCTTTAATTTGCTTCTTCCGTACATGTCATACTTGTTCTGAATACGAATACAAATACTTGTGGCTCTGTAGCTTTACGATTACGATTACCCCGTAATGATAATGAGAAATGAATCAGTTCGACACTGCCTGTGGTTTTGCCAGTTGGAAATGAGCTTAGTCCAGAAAACGTGGCAAAAAGTATGTATCATGTAAATTCTCCAGAAAATGTCAGAGATAACGCACGCACCCTCACGTACGTTTAACTAGATGAGAGAGAGTAGAAAATGAGTAAATATCAAGCATTATGTATCGCGAATGGAATCTCATGTTCACATATGAAGATATCTTTGGGTTAATGTGTTCTCTCTGCAGTGTAAATGAACTAAAAAAAGGGGAAAATGTGTGTGAGAGAACTTCATCTCTTCTTCTCTCTGAGCTGTCAAAAAATATTGTAGAATAATATGACAGTCCTATGCATATTACACGCGTATCTAGACTAATGGATGAGATGGCTTATTGCACTCAGCTTTTGGCGAGACTAAACATTGTCACAGAAAACATCACGTTTTCTCTCCCTGTACCAGTTCAAGAGCTTACGGAAGTGTAAACATTGTAAATCTATCGCAAAAAAAGAATGATGTTTTTTATACTTTCTCTGTGTTTCACCTCACTCCTCTGCAAACGATTTGAAAGGCTACATTTCCATAACGCAGACATGCAGAAAGAGAGGAAAGAAAAACCTGAGCGAAAGGGTCACAAAGGTCATAAATATTTACCTTAAGCTTTATTTATACGAAAAATGGCTTCACACTCGAACCATTTTGTTTCGCTGGCTCTCTCTCAATTCTCATGTGGCTCCATAGAACCACACATGTGCAACCATGTAAAATAAAGAGAGCTGACGATATCTTGCTGACATTAGAACTCAACTCTTTGAAACTTTGAGTTTCCATCAGAGCAGAAAGGCGACGCCGAAGAAAAAACCCTGAAATGGTCAATTCACTGATTTATTTGTGCAGACTTAACGCTCACGCTGCTTGCTCACAGTTGATGCTGGGCTTTGCAAAAAAATGAATATATTACGCTATACCATTTTATCTTCGCTACTGATTCTCGCTCGACTTTCGAGTCTTTTCTGGTGTCATTTCAAGTAGAGAAATATATATATATATATTTCAAATGAAACATCCGGGTTGAAAAGAGTTTATGACTATACGCTCAAGGAGATTATGAGTCTTGGAGCTCTCAGGCCTGTCGCTGCCATGAACACTTTTTGACAAATCTGTCTGACACAGTTCAAGCACACATACTGTACTGATACATGCTCTGCTGATATCGCTTTCCTTTCTTTGATTCTATGACGCGGCTCCTAGGTCACTCCTTTGAATTGTGAGTGCGACTCTCTCCGTCGTGCATGTTGCTGATCCTGAAGTCGGCTAAAAAGAGTAGTTTTCCATGAGTGGAACGTGTCATGTCAGCGCAATGTGTGCGTGAGAAAATACCAGAGTCTCACGGTTCGGCGAAATTTTGCTGGTTGTGCACACTCCAAAAGAAGTCATACGGAGTTGTCGTTCTCTCTCGTAAGATCTGCAATCTCACTCAAGTTGGAAGGAGAGCGGTGCAGAATTTGGGAGAAAACTTTGGAACCAACTCCACTTTGCAAAGATATTTCTCTCTGTGTGAATTCCAAACTCAGAGAGAACATGAAAACTGTCAGCTTTTCTGTCATTATCATTAAAAAGCGCATGGAAATGACAGGTTGTTGAACACTAATGTGGAATGACTACGATGTGATGATGCTGATGGTAGATGCTCTAGAATTGCATCAATTCGTCTCCGTGGAATACTTTTTCCAAGAAATCTCAAGTAAGATCGTAAAACAAAGGATTAAGTATTGTGACAGCAGACTCAAAGACGTTGAAGTTTTCATCTCGAGCCATCACTGTGAAAAAAGAGGCGTAATAAAGTGGCGTGATGATGCACTCAAGCATTCGAGTGATGTCCTTATTCCAATGAATGGTCAAGAATAAAAATTCCAGCGAGATGACCGAGAGAGAGCGGACTCATAAAAGCAGGAAGAAATCGGATGATGATCTTTTGTTAATGCATAAGAATATTCATTATGGGAGTCGTGTGTGTCACACGGAAATTTATGGGTGTGTGGTGACCGCCAATTGAAATCGGATTAAAAGTGGCGTGATCAAATACTAAATGTTCCATTATACCCGGCAAGTACCAATACGCGGCATACATGATTCTAAATTGCATTAACTCCTGAATTCCTTTAAAACAAAGAGCAAGTTAAGTTGAGTTAACAACAAATAAAAAGGGAAGAACGGCGGCCGGTGAGGTCCACGCGAAAAAAAAACTGTTCGAAGTAAGTGAACAAGTGTATTGACCAAACAAATCGATTTTTTTACAAACACAAAGACAGAAAGAGAGAGAAATAGCGTTTACAATAAACACTCAAGACACGGCGTGTTGTTGTAGCACCCATTACAATCCTCTATCCACTTTTCTTTCAAGTTTTCCCATTGTGCCGACTATTCCTCCTCTCTTCCTGTAGATGACAACAAGGGGAACACAGCAAGTTTACATGTCTCCCAAAAAATTTCCTCCCGGAAAATGTTATTGTGTAGGACGAAAAAAATGACAACAACACTGCTCCCACGATGAAACGATGACGAAGTGAAAGGAGAAGGTGATATGAGCAGACACACAGGTCATAATAATTGTAACGTGTTCTCCTACAAAGTGTGTTGGAATGGGGACCACACACACAGTTTGGTTGTCCCTGTTTTCGCAATCTTTTTCCCCAGTGCGATGTCCTTTCGGAAGAGAACACAAAGACTCACTAAAATTTGCATAGGCTCAAGAAACACAAGTAGGGAGACACTCATTTCCAGCCAGAAAACCATTAATGGGCACTTCTCCTTTTTCCTGAATTATCGTTGAGTGAAAATGCATACATTCCTTTCGAGTAAAGAGGGAAGAGAGATGATTTTTTTTTCTGAGTTTTGGCTCATGGAAAATAGAAAGTGGAGAGAGTCTAGTTGAACGGAAATAAACTGCAGTCTTTAGTGAGAGAAAAGTGGCATGCTCAAATATTTTCCATGTGGACAAGGTTACACAGAGATGAGACCGTCTTTAACCAAAACGGCATCAGACTTTCACACAAGAGAAAGACATATCAGAGAAAAGAGGGAGAAGACAAGTTTATATGGACTTTTGGTCATTTCCAAAAGTATTGCTTTTGAGGTTCCTTCGTTTTGGCAAGGATCCAGGTAGCCATGATATAAACAAGTTGCACATTGCGCAATTTTTTCCTCTCTCTCTCTCTCTTTCTGTTCTCCTCCGTCTTTTCTCAGCCAATAATTATGTTGGCAGCAACTTGTGGAAATGTATATATATACAGCATGAATGATACATAGTTGCAAAACTGCAATTCTTTCACCACCACAAAAAAACGCCATGTGTGCGGTCAGCCAAGTTGAGAGAAAGAGAGGGCCGCACACTTTGCAAAACGACTTTTGATATGAACGCTAAATAATCGAGTTTCTCTCAAGTGTTTTTTTTCTTGGCTCGACTCTCCACCACCAATATGGAGTGGAAGGAATCGAAGGTACCTTGAAGATTTCTGAAGATTAAAATACATCTACATCTCTTCATCGTGGGGGAAAAGTACCTGTACAAATCAAAAAGGTACAAGCATAAAATCGGAAGAAAGTGAGAAAAAAAAAATCGAAATTCAAATCATTTCATAACAAACAGAACCCTCAGGACGTTATTTTGTGGAAGCAAACTTTTTTTTGGAGTAGAGAATCTTGTAGAACATTGAAAATCGAAAGTAATTTTCTTTGTCGTTAGTTTTTTTTTCGTGACTGGAAACACGTTCGGAAAGAGAAATGTCAGTTTGAAAGTGTGAAACATTTGGAAGTCACAAGATTATGCAAAAGGTAAAGAAAAAAACAGTCAACTTGCAAAGTGTAGTTTCTCACTCTCTTATCTTGGTGAAGATAAAAATTGATCGTGTTTACAATAAGCATTTTCTTCCCTTTCGAAGGAATTTTTTGTCACCGTTGGGGGAGAAAATGGGACATTGGATATAAAGATCAAGTGGCAAATGGAGAGAGAGAAAAGTTGTGGTCGACAAAGTCGCACTAAAGAGGAAAGCTGTGTTATTCATCTTCCTCGAGAATTAGGCTTCCTTCAGGGGAATATTTATCCAAGAATAACCCGAGAAAATCAAATTGAAAAAATCACTCACTCTCTGAACTCATGCTCTCTTGAGAATTTATATGGATACACGTCTTTTTTCCCACAAAACTTCAGAGTTTCTCAATTTTGGAGCGGTGTATAAGCGTATATACTCTAGTGGCAAATCGAATAATATGTGCATCGTAAACCAGTTGACATGTTCCCAAAAACAAAATTTTAAAACTTGAATCATCATCATCACACTTTTCATCTTGTCACACACACAATTTTTACACATTCTCAAAGAAGTGAGAACCAAATAACAGTTTCTACATTAAACTCCCTTTCTCTCTCCTTGTGAGAATGAATATTATGTTTGCGCTTCATGGAGCTGAGGAAGAAACAGTTTGAAATGTTTTCCAACCAATTTTATAGGAGTTCTCGTTTTAAACCAAAAACAGGGATGATTTTTATTTAATAATTGAAAGAAGACATCATCAAAATAATTTTCTAGACTCAAGGAAATCCTTTAGATTGTGACTTTGAATAAATGACAGCACGATTCTCTTCTTCTCTTCGCTTGAAATAAATCGCAGAGAATGAATGAAAATGGGATTGCTCATTGGCTCTGTGTGGGAACGAGGCATTTCGCTTTTGGTACATTTTCCCCTTCACAAAAACGTTGCATATCAATTTGGACAACAGCCAGAGACACGTAGGGACATACATGTGGAGAGTAGCTGCTTCGTTACAAAGTTCAAGAAATAATATGCTAACGAATGCGTATATGCGCTACTTTTCGGCTATGTACCAGTGGCTCCATTGTGTCTGCGTGTATTTTGCTTGATTTCTGCTTCTTCTTGTAAAGCCAATGAGTCGAATGCTCTCTCCTTTACACTACCATGCATGCCCAAGAAAAATGTCAGGGAAGTATTGGAATTTATCAGAAAATTTCACAAGTTCCTCCCTAAACTGTAACTTCAGCATTGCTAAAAAACCACGGAAGATTGTGCAAAACTGCATATCCAACGTTGATTTTTTTAAAACGAGGTTTATATTCTCAGCAGAGGGACACTATAATTTTTAAAACCCATTATAAATGACTGCATTAATAATTTACGATACATTTAACCCCAACTAGAATCACCTTTGCCAAAATTGTAGGGAAATGCTTTGCGCATCCCGAGAGCCGTGTGTAAAAAGTTTTCGCAGTTTACACTTTTTTCCACTCATTTTTCATTTCCAATTTAACGCCAAATCCCTCGTCGTATGTGATAAGGTAAACAAGCTTCGGAAAATGACATTAAATGATACAAGGATTTTTTCCGAAAAAAACACAGTTTCGATCTCTCGCGTTTCCTGGGTGTGCCCTCGTTTTTTACTGGCAAAAATCATATTCATAAATTAGAGCGTTATGTAAATATAGTCGCTCATCGGAGTGTGGCCTATCTTCGCAAACTAAGTTTTTTGATGTTCTCGCCCGATCTCATCTTCACCTCCTCTGGTGCACAAACCCCTTCTCAGCCAGGATCTACTTTATTTCAATAAATTGTGGTGCGGCAGAAAAGGATTTTGAGTTTTCACCAATGCCCAATGCATTCGTGTCACGTAACGTGGAAAATTAGGTTGAGTTGGACACGGGTTCGTCAGTTATCATCATCATCGTATTATCATTACAAACAAACCTTGCAAACCCTCTTCGCTCCCGTACACTTGTCTGAGGGAGTTTAGCCTAAAACCAAGAACCCAACGACGCTTTCTATCAGAAATCGAAAGCTACAAGAATACAAGGTCCAACAAGGTATTGTTATCTTCCGATGATATCTTAAAAGACCATGGCACACGCCAGAATTAACAACGTTCCTTGAAGATTGCCGCATCATATACAACACGTCACCGTAGCGCATTCGGATAAGAAACTCGAACGTTTCTATGTGAAAAGTTTGTTGAAACAAGAATTCCTCTTCAAACCCGCTTTAGATTAGTAATTTCAGGGGATTGTCTAAGCTTCGCTCGCGAAATATTAAATTAAGTATTAAATTCCTCATCGAGCTTGAACAAAAATCCGTTTTTCTTCACCGTGTACGAGCCCGAAGCTAGGTCGTATTGGAGAATAACCAATTTGGCAAAAAAAAGAAAATACGAGTACGTTTTGGCGAATAAAATTATTTGCAGGTTGATTCATCCAATTTCCCTGTCGTTTTTCTTTTGTAAAATGTAAGTGGTATGCTCTCATTGATTGTAGCTGAAACATTTTCAACTCGTACTTGTTTTCGTCGAATTTCCCAAACAAATTTCTAAAGGTCTAAAATGCTGGATAATGTTCATATGCCTTTTTTGTTGTCTTGAACCTTTCTATAAACACATTGGTTCAAATAAAACCAACATAACAACCCCGAACTTTTGAGAAATCGTTTGATGAGGGTAAAGCTTGGTATAAACTGAGTGAAATACTAAAAATTTCGCAGCATAAAAATGTTTGCCAAATTGTACATGACAATTCGCCGAATTGTCCTGACATAAAAACCGGACCAAATTGGCGAACGTAGCGCTATTCGCCAAATTGGTTATTCGCCAAAGTAGCCTACCACCGTGAGCCCACGTCTCAAACGTACCTACCTCAACAAACTATTCCGGCATTTGTATCCACTGTAGCTATTAGCCTGAGTCTGCTACATACAGAGAGTGATTTCTCGGCTAAATAATATCAGTTTAAATATAATCGTCCTCTCTAGGGGTTGTATTAATGAAAAGTCGATATTGACAAACAAGATCCACTCTGAGATGTATTTCTGGTCGTCCTCCGTTCTGTTCAAAGTCCTATCTGTCACATGTCAACGTCCAAAGAGAAGAAAACACAACTCGCAATAATTCCCACAAGACACGTGCCTCTTTTGGGAATTTTTATTTGTTGAAGACAGCAGAAAATTAATAGTATCTACGCAGGCTACACACAGACCTGCGAAAAAATGTAAACGATTTCTCTCAGTCTTTTTTCTCTGCTTCTTGAAAAACAAACGGTTAAGCTTGTCTGTTTTTTATCGCATATTTTGGTTTCACGGATGACATCAAATTAACAGTGTGGCTTCATGTCATACGATGAGATAGAAAAAGGAGAGAAGAAAAAGGAATGAAAGGAGGCACGGGATCCTCTTCTCGTCTCTGTCTATTTGACTTAAACACGATGATACGGGTACTCAACGTCGATCTTTCTCTCTCACTATTCATTCTAGCACGCGTTACTCTCTTTTTTGTCTCACCACTTCATTCCCTACATCTCTCTTCTTGAAGAAAGCTTAAAATTCACAGTCTTCTGCCCGTCATCAGCTTGAGAGAATTTTTTTAGTGTTTAGAAGCGGGTTTACTGCATGTGGGTGACTCACACATTGAGCCACACACAATGTCACTAAAACACACAGAGACAATTTTTCTATTTAAACGGACTCTGGCGCATTTCCGCAAGAGAAAAGTGGTTTCTCTAAAGGTTTTAGATGGGGAAGTATGATCGAGATTGAATATAATCTTTTTGTCTCCCACATTTTTGGCCTCATTTGCGAGATTTTTTTTTGCTAGTTAACAAAAGTTGGACTCTCAAATGACTGCGCATTTCTCGGCAATGTTTGGACGGTTAACGGTTCCCGGTCTTGTGTGACGATCTGGATGGATGATTGATTAAATAAAGTTGGGCTTTCAAAGACAATATTTTGATGAGTTTTCAATAAGTTTTTGAAATGACGCTTGAACCTTTTCGACAAAAAATCATCATGAGAGAGATCACGGGTTTCACCAGTAGGTTTCAATTTGTCATTTTGATTGGTTTAGAAGTGCAGGATGAAACTATTATGACATCCTTCTTCTTACTCTTTATTAAAACTTTAAGGAATGCACAACATGCTCTGAGTAAAGTTATGCAAATGACTCCCATATCTTGAAGCATGTAAGATCATACGGGAGAATGATGATGAGGCACTCATCGTACCGAAAAAAATGCAGTGGTTCACATATCTTAATAGATGAAACGTGGCACAACTGTCGACTACATGATGCACTACTCTGTACTTCTAAACGCCAATCGTTTTCTTCGTTCATTGAAATTTGACCTATCGAATTATCATAGTCAAGTGTTTCACGCTGTATGTCTTGGGCAATCATTTTTTTCGCATAAAGTCAGCACAATTAAAAGTGCTGTCAAAGAGTTTGTTTCTTGTCATTGTAATGCACTTGACTACAAAAAAACTGACCTGCAGAGACGGCAATGAGCTTACAAATAGTTACGTGCATATATATTTAGTGAGCATGCTATGTGTGGCATAACATTTCGCGTTTACATCAGGGACACTGAATACATTTCACATTTCTACCAACAAAATGGTTACTTACACACCCACCACCCCTCCTCTTTCTCTCTCTTTTGGTTTACAATAACAATTTAAAATCTATTTTGGTCATCACGCCGTACATTTTAAGTGCTTCTGGTAATGGCACTCGGCGACACATTCGTAGTACAACGTTCGTATATCCAGTATTTTCGTGTTGGAAACTTCAACATAGTTTTTTGCACAGTTAATAAAAAGTCTAACAACAAAACGGAAAACCGCATAAGGACATCCTCCAATCCAACTATTAACACATAAGTATTGACACATTTACACGGTTTCTATATACACATTCTGTTTTTAAAGTGAGAGGCGGTCGCACACAAACTCGAAATCTACTCAATTTTGTGACGCAGTTTGAAAAATATTATACAAAAGACATTCCCACAATTATTCCTTTGATGTCAGAATGCAAACTCGTTTGTGTAGACAACGTTGTCAGGGTTTGTCCAGGAGATAAAAGAAATTAATACTATTTTCAACTGGGTCATGACAACGTTGCTAACAGCTAAAAAAAGTACAGAATAAAAGGAAGGCGGGCATTGGTTTTTCATCACGAAATCGTCGAGAAAGCACTTTAATTTCGGAAATCGATCCGGAACATTAACGATGATAAGCGACTCTGTTATAAATCCCATTATGACAATTACCACTTTCCCTTTGAAGAGACTATGTAATTTAGTTTGTATTTCGAGGAAGGTAAAAAAAGTGGCATGGCTTTCGAGGACGACTAACTCTATTTTTACGTGGGCTAAAATATGTCAATGATTTTAACTCGTATTAAAAAATCACAAAAATAAACTAAAAACCAATGCATTAAGCTGATTGTATTTTTGTGAGTTGCAGCATGACACAACGATTCGTACGTCATGAAGCTGAACATTATGCTTGACTACCCCGACATCACATTCAAGTCGATAATGTCCTTTATCGTCTCAATAAGCCCCTTTCAAAATTGCAAGACCAGTGACCTCAAGTTAATATTAACAGTGGAAAGAAAATGGCCCCAGGTTGTTTTAGTTTAATTTTATAGTCTCTCCCAAAATGTTTTGTGGGAATTTTCGAATTTCCAAGTATTCCGAAAGTCGTATGTACATGCGCCTGAATTTGTACACATATACACTGTAAATGCGTACAGTATGAATGGATCTAACTGTCGGCTCGCGGAGTGGTAAATGGAAAACACGTTTTTCCTCTGTGATCATCCCATCACCAAATTAAGGAGGCACACAGTTCTGATGGCGAGACTTTTTCTCCCTTTTGTCACTCCATTAAAACGACGAGAGGAAGAAATCCATGTGTGGAGCCTCTCGACATTCGTTAAATGAAAAGGAGGGGGATATATATGGAAGAAAATGAATCGTCCCTGGAGAAAAATTCAGTATTCACCTTGTCAGTTGGACTTTTTTTTAGAAAGAGAGAGAGTAGGGAGTTCCACTTGATTCGTGCTCAATGGAATGGTAAAAAGATCATGATCTCCTTACTGATGATGATGAGCACCACACCATCACCTCCAAAGTGTGCGTCCTTCTCTCTCACTCCGTCAATTACATTACCACAGACATCATCCTCCTCTCTCAGTCAACAACGCCACATTTTTCGACACGTTTCTCATCCTCTCTTCCGTGATTCTTTTTTCTTCTCCTCTCTCTCTCCCTCTCAATGTTGACGGAACACCCACATCTTCACAAAGTTTTTCTCAGCTCATTGAGAACGTTGATGAGATGGTGGTGGCAATCACCACCGGAAAATTATGAGCAGAATGTGAATTTCTCTGGATGGAAAGGAAGAAGGAGGAGCGGGTGTGTGTTTAAAATGTGTGCTTACCTTTGAAGGTGTACCCACATGAGCCAAAGAGCAACTGTAGCAGGAGGACTAGTGCGATGCAGAACATGTTGTAGAGAGGTGAGTCCGGGAAGATGCGGTACACAGGGATTCACCGCACCACCGCATACAGCATAATCCGTCTGGACAAAACTTATCACGTAAAATTATCGTCACTCCTCTGCAACATTTTTTTCCTCTCTCCGACCGAACTCTCTGGGTGCTTCGTCTCCTTCCTGCGTGTGGAGGTGATGATGGGTCTTCTGCGGTGGTAAGATGTCGTTGGTCAAAAGGAAAACATTGGAGTCGAGTAGAAACACGGGATTGGGAACAACTGCATGTCTTCCTCAACTCGCCACTTCTCTATATTTATATACCTCTCCGTTAAAAATAACCAATTGCTGACTAGAGCGAGATTTGTGCTATCAGCAGTTATTTCGGCAGTCTTCTCCTACATAACACTTTCGTACAGGTTGATTGGAGGAGATGAGAAAATCAGTGGTCAATTGACGGTAACAACAATGAACAAAGGGTTGAACGGGAAACTATATCTATAGCTAGTCCTATATAGGAACGTTAAAGGAACTTTTTGAAACAGCGTAGGAGACTACATGAAACTATCGGCTTCACAAGACATTCTTCTGTGGATCACTATTTCCCCAGAGTTGTGCCGAAAAAGGTCCAGTAGGAAGACTCCAGATATCCTGTGAAACCACAAAGTGGAAATGAGTCAAACTAATTAACCAGACTAGTTGAATACATTATTTTTTGGGGGAAACACGACCTTTTGACGTAAGCAAGAAACACTTTTGAATAAAATGACAATTTGTGACAATTGCACACAAAAATGTCTGCAACAAGAACTCGTCGAAAAATATATTCTGAAACATAATACAGGAAAGGCGTTTCACTCAATTTGCTGATTGTTCACTTAGATTACGTCCCTGAAAAAACTACACAACTTCAACAGCTCTTTATCTACGTGAGATGACTTTTGTTATCCAAAAAAGCACACCACATTTTATTCTTTAAAGCTTTTCACGGGAAAACTGTGAGGAAAAGGAAAACGATTGTCTCTTGTACGAAAACCTGGCACAAGAAATGGCTATGAAATCAAAAAAGTTGAACATGCACTAACCACGATAATGATTTTATTGCAGAGTACAGCATTTGGTTGCAAAAAAAGCCAGCATATTTTGCTATTTTTTTGTTTGGAACGGTTGCGAAATTTAGGAAAACCATACAATCCAGACTGTACTCTAGATCACTTCTTAAGCGGATCCCGAGTGAGCAGTCTGCGTGGTCGATGCAGTGCGGCTTTTCCTCCGCTACTGGATACTCTAGCCAGACAAAACCTCATAATATATACACAATGAATGGTTTTAAAGCTTGTGTAAAAAAATCTCTCAGCTCTTGTTGCTTTACAATAAAAACTTCGTCTCTCTCTCTCGTCTGTGGGTCGTCTTTGTGTGAGAGAAATCTTTGCAGCGGACATCACGACAAATAGTTGTCCAAAGTTGAAAAACTGATTACTTTCTCTGGCTTTTCCAGTTGAGTCTTTTATGTATGGTTTGCCATGTTCTGAGATGCCGTGCCGTGGAACCTGCTTCAGATATTATCTGAGTGGACATTTAAGTGTAATTACATAGTATTAGCATTCTCGTTGGCCTAATTGAAAGTGGAGCAGTGCGACGGGTTGTTGAGTTGCACTGTGTCGAACTGCGTTATCAAGTATAGCGACGTTTGATGATTGACATAAATGCAGAGCAGGGCGATTTTTTGTGCTCGTCGTAATTAAGAATGGGACGCAATTAAAGCAATAATCATTATGGAAGTCATGCAGCTACTACTTTTCCATCACCCCTGGAGATCCTTGAAACAGGCCAAGGATACCTGGCGCTTATCGCCCACACTTTGACGGAATGTTTGTCACATCAAATCGACAATGAAGGCATCCCGACATTTGAAGCAATTGTTAGAAAGGAGAGGATTGGTGAATGTCAAACTTGCGGTCGTAGCCAAGGTCCATTTTTAGACACATTTAAGCAATATCTCCTGCCCAATAATTGATTTTGTATTTAGTCATTCCAAGTATTTTGCAATATGTTACAAGTGACCAAACAATTCTACCCGAAAAAGCACTGCTATATAATAAAAATGTTTTTTTAACAAATATAATAGATTCAGGAACGCTCACGAGTAAAGCAATATCCATTTGTAGTAACTTTTGAACTTTTCGTCCAGTGTAGAAGTCATTCCGACTGACGACATGACGAAAAAAAATTATTTGCGTAACTAAAAAAATTGACGCAATCGACAGGCAGTCATAGGCTCATACGCACATTTTATTTTTCGGTTTTTCTACTCTCCAACTATTTTTGAAGTGTGATTTTAAACTGTATGCACTCTTAAATGTAATGTTGTAGCCTCCGCATTACTTGATGCGTGTGCTTCTTTAATCTTTCATGACTGATTTCAAGAAGCATGTTCAGTACATGGTTTCACGTTGTGCAAATCTACTTTCTCTTTCTTGCTATTGGCAGAAGTTTTTTTTTAAAAAAAAGGAACTCAAATAAGTTTTTATGCTTTTAAAAAGTGCCAAATTCGTCAAATATCGGCATCTATCCCAAGGCAACTCTTTCACAACTTTATGGTGCCTACGGACTACGGTTTTTATATTCATGTATAAAAAGTAGTTACTCTCAACGCAAACATACCCCGACATAAAGTCCGTCTCATATTCTCAATCCAGCCTTTTGCTCTCAACAAGAGGTCGTCCCAGCGTCATAACGTCCTTCTCCTATTTCTCCTGACCACTTGCTCCCGTAATTTTTTTTTCCTGATCTCCTCCTTTGAGTAGCTTCCGCTTTCGAATTTCTCTCAAGAATCACACCACGCCGCACACACGTTTTTTGTGCTTTTTCTCCTTATAATCCTATATATATGTCAGTCCAGTCTGGTGGCCATGGCGGAAGTTTTTTTGTAACTCTCTCCTCGTTTTTTTCACAAGTTTTTCTCTCTATCCTCAAAAGCCACAATCGTTTCTCAGCTATATTGTAATGTACAGGATATGAAGAGTATGCCTATGCACAACTTGCCATATACATTTCACCACATTCCTGGAGCATTCTCTCTCAAAAAGAAATTCACACATACACTGGAGCCCACTCTTGACTTTTATATCTCGGAGAAAAGAAAACGGGGAAAGAAAGAAAGCGCGTAAGGAGTCTCACAAAATCCCTTGTCTCTCTCTCTCTTCAGCAGTCACATATTTGTTCACTACGTGTGTTCAACTGCAAACCACACAAAGAAGGCAAAAAAAGAGAGAAACCATCCCCTCAGAAAAAAAAAACTTTTTACTAGTCCAGTGAACTGGGTCAGTTCGATCGAAAATACTCTCTCTTTGTTTTCTTCTTCGTCGTCTCTATATCCTCCTTTTTTCCTCTCCTTTCTTTTTGGCACTTTTCTACACTTGCACACAGCTCCGTCTGGAAACCACAGGATTTTTTTGGCAGAAGCCTCTAAGGACCGTTTGTGTTGAGAATATAATAAAACAATAACCTTCCTAGTTTGACAAACACGTTGTCTCGCGTAGCCCCAGAATAATGGGAATAATATTTTAAGTCCTTTCAATACTATTTCCGCTGATTGACGTTTCTCTCAATTTTTCACCACATCAGTTGGAACACAGACGTGAGATGTTGAACGGGTGAAGAAACATAAAAAACACACACCGATATATAGAATGGGGAAAGAGTCAAGTGAACTTCTTCAACAAAAAATTTCAGAGAAAAAAACTGTACACACCACTTTTCTCGTGTCTTCTAGCTGTGAGACGTGAACGAGCACTGTCACTAGCGGTGGACGGACCGTGTGTGATAATACTCTGCCACTCATTCAAGAATATTATGGCACACAGATAAAGAGGAACCACACACTCGCACATACATGCACGTTAGAGGCACACACCAGTGTTCCATCGTGATCATCCTCGTATTAACTTCCTCTCACTCAACCTTTTACCTACGGACTGAATTCGACGAGACAAAACTCTCTCTTCCTTCCTTTTTTTCTTGATGCAGCACCGTCCTTTTTGTAGCGAGGGAGATTTATATGTGCCAGAGAAGTATACTCTATGTGTACGTATTTATATACACACTCTTCCACACTAGACATGACCGTGTGCTCTCTTTCCCTGTCTTTCTGACTTTTGTCGACTTGTTTCACTTGATCACGAGAAACCTGCTGCCATTCACACATTTCCAAACCCAATAATATGCTTGATTCACCGTTAAGAAATTATCACGTTCAATTCAGACACAATCCAAAATGTCGCTAGTTCCACAGAAGAACAGGAAATCCCATAACCATGATACTTTCCGAGGACACAACTCTCTCATCCCCAAATTCAGAGTGAGCCTTGGCCATGTTTTTTTTCCTCGAAGACACCGGCTTTTTTTTCTCTTGTTTTCTTCTCACAACCAGGACGACACGATGGTGTCGTTGATGATGCCCAGAAAAGAGGCGAAATTTTCGTGTGTACAGTTGAGGAAAGAGATTCGGAGGCTCACCTCTCGGAGAACTGGCCGACTCAAATTCCTGTCAACCGGAAATGACTGCAGAGGCAAGAGCATGCCAGTGGCGGAACCCCTCGAGTACATATTGAGTGCCCACCTGCGCTCAATCAATGCGCCGTTTGTTCATTCACTTAAAAGCTTTTTCGCCTTCCCACTAATCCACCTTGAGTGAAAGAGGGAAAAAAAGTATATAAGAAAAAAAACTTCAGATGAAGAGGAACGCAGTAAAAACTCGCTCTCTCACCACAAAAACACACAAGAGTCCTCACCACGTTACATTTTGTATGAAGTTAGAGAAGGCTTGCGAACTATTCGATTTCCTCTCCTTGTCCTTTCGTCCAAACAAAAAAAAACAGCGGTCGTGTCTATGCACCGGCTCAATGAGTTCTGATTGTGACCACTCCACTCGAAGTTAGCAAGAGAAAGTTTTCACGGAGTATACTCCTTGTTTTCTAGACTATTTCCCTCCCGCTCTGTCCTGTGTCACCCAAGCAGCAAGTCAACTGCAAAACTGCACAACTCAAAGAATAAAAAGGAGTAAGAAATACACATTTTTTTTAGCACAAACTTACCAGAGCACATAGACCCAAACTTTTTTTTTTCTTTGAGGCAACATAATAGTACAACTTTGGATTACACTAATTTCTCTCTCGAAATGCCGAGATGAAGTCGGAACACGTACAAGTCGTGCTGCGTTGTTTTCCCGAGAAAGTGGTGCGACTTTTTATTCCTTATAAAAATGTAAGCTACACTAGGCTTCGTTGACATTGTTTGTCACTCCGCTTGGTCGACTCCAAAAGACGACGACACTAATATACGAAAAGAGAGAGTGTGTTCCTCTATTTGTGAGTAGGACAAAAGTTGTGTATATTTCACTCCACTCTCTTTCAGTCAGTCACATTTTCTCAAGACTCTTTTCCCTTCTTCTCTCTCTGCCCACATATTAGTTTGTCTGCAAAGTTTTCTTTACTACAAACTACAACCGTACTACGACACCAGAGAGTAAGCATGCAAAAGTGTATCGAGTTCGGTACAAAGTTAGTCGTTCCTCGTTCACACACAAGGAAAGCTCCTTTCATCTCTACTTTACGATACGCTACTACGACAAACTACCAAAACGCAACGAAGCCCTCTTGCTTTTTTTTACTATTTTTTTTTACTACAACTCTCTCGTGGAGAGAAAACGTAGCGTTTTCAGTCAATCAAGCGTTGCCCATTTAATTCCACGAGAGTCTTAATATGCGAAGGAAAGGTATTGTGCACAATGTGCATAATATATCGAGTGGAGAGAAGACACGCACATGCACACACAGCAGAGAGAAGGTTAAAGAATGGGGAAGGAGAATGGAAAAAGTAGGAAGAGAACACATTTTCAATATATATTCACAACACACATCAGTAAGTCAGGTTTTCTGTTTGGAATTTTTTTTTCAGTTGGGTCAGTTCAACCGTTTTAGTTCGACATACACTCACGCAACAATATTATACATTTGTGAGAGGAAGGCTCACATGTTCAAGCTCTTTAAATGATGAGTGTGTATTCAGAGAAAAGGAAGAAGAGACCTTTAAAAATAATGGAGACAAGTGTGTATGTGGAGGCGTAGTTTTTTTTTGTCAGGGGAGAAAAGGCGCTAGAACCTACGCGTATTTGTGTTATGGTAATGATGATGAGCCAGTTGGCATGAGAAACGCGTACATATGTATATTTCGAGATATTTATTTTCCCTCGTCTGGAAATGCAGGATGATGATCGGCAAAGTGTAATATGTGTACCCACGATGTGTGGAACTTTTACTCATTTTTATTCCCTTTTTTGAGCCATCTCATAATTGAACAATCGCCTATCCACGTACATACACAAGGGAAGATACACGTTTTGTGACAATCCTGTCGGTGCGGGGGAAATTTTGTTTTCTCAAAATATACAAGCCTGTGCATGTTTGGATACTCGGGAGAAGTTCAATCGACAAACTTCTATACTTTTCCCACACAATAACACACGGTCAGTTCCTTCCTTCCTCTTTCCCACACGATTTTGTATTTGAACCGGTGAGAATTAATATGAGAGAAATGTTGCTGCGTGTGTGCTTGCCCGCTTGTGATGTGGTGGTTTTATGGGTTTGTTTCTCTCCAACTCGGAGTTAACACCGGTGCATGTCCCTCCGCCCGGATTGCGTACGGAAATGCAATAATTTATTTTGAACACCGGACACAATCCGCTCTTGTGTCAATCTCCGAAATTAATGTATGAATGAAATGCTCTACACATTTATACCGGTGAAATAATTAGAATTAGTTTTTTTTCTGATTACGAGAAGATGACACGTCGTGAAAGGTTACACCGTCGCCGCTGGATCAACGAATAAAGCCAGCGGCAGTCACGTTGTAAACCTTTTTTTCTGCCTTTATAGCTGCCAGATGCGCATAAATGAATGGAGGTGTACAAGCCAGGAATGAGATATACAACTACCTGTCGTCTCGATACTGCTTTTTCTGCGATTTGTTTACAGACGCAGAGACACCCGCTGTACAGAAGGAGAGCGTCATAAATATGCACGAGTGTAACGTTCCCCTCTCTTACTCAAGCTGTTCGAAAAAGATGAGTCTGGTGTCGACGTCGATTTTTTGGATGTGTCATCATCATCTCTGAGCAACGCTCATTTCACTAGGAGGCGAGCACATACGATTTGTCTCTTCCACATTGTGTTGATGTGATGCAGCCTAATGTTTCTTGAGAACACTTGTAAGATTTTCACTGTCTCCCTGAAATCACACACATTACACTGGATTCGCTCTTGATGACAGAATGTCTAATTAAAGAAAACGACTTGGTTTTTGCCACTGCCGTCTCAGCATTGGCCGAGAATGTATGTCGCATCTTGAGGAGAGAAATGTCTTGACGAAAATCTCATTCAACTCGCGACTCATTTGCAAGTTACAAGGTTTCTCTCCGACGATTCATTATTGCGCTCTTTCCCGCTAAACAATGCAGTATTCAACCGTTATCCATATCCCAACAAACGCTCTATCGGGGATAACGAGTCCCGAGTTTTCTGGTATATATCGGAAATCGCAGGTTAAACTTTAACAAAGAAGTGGACCAATAATTAAAGGTAGAAACGACGTTGAAAGCCCTTCTCGGATTTTCTATTACGAACTTAACAAAATCGATTGTAGTTTCATATTAAATTAATTTCATGATCGTTTTCATTACTGATTCTTCAATTTCACTGATGATCCACGCATCAAAGCGTTTTCTCGATGCTGCAAGTTTGTTAGGTTGGATGGAGAAGCAACAAAATCACAAACTTTCATTTCCTCATTTGTTCTTGACGACAGCTTTTGTCTGCGTGATGCCGGCGGAGTTGTCTCCTTCCGCAGAAACTCATTAATGGACGGCTTGAGAGCCGTATTAGATTATGTGGGAGATGACACAAGTCTCATGTCAACGAGAGCGTTTTCCCGTCGTTGAGACAAATTAGCCGACAACATAGCTGCAATGATGTGATGATGAGATGAAAAGTAATCAAAAGTCACTCTCCTCCCTCTTTCTGTTTCGTTACAGGAAATCAATAAAAAGAGAGCTCCCGTCTTGTGTCACATACTTATCCATGGTAATTAAGCATGAAAAGTAGTACTCGCGTGGTTGCGATGACAACGCTCACAAAAAGTCATTGCCAGAGTTGAAGCAAGAAGTACTCATTCAGCAGTGTATGGGTATCTGTGCGGAGATATTTTTATGTGTAAACAAAGTTGCAACGGTTTGTCTCCCGGTATCATTACTGTCACATAAATTAGCCTCATAAGTTCAGAGAGAATGATACCGTTGTCTGTGACTCTCCTTCGTCTCTCTTCCGCTGCAGCTTTTCCAATCGAGACGACAAGTACACAATTGATGAAGCCAAATGGCAGTCTTTTTCTTGACTCGGTGTGCTCCCATCTTCCAAACTTTGTGCGTCTGTAGAAAAGCATGTTTCGAGAGAAAAAAAATAATAGTGAGAATGAGCCATGAACTGTGTGTGTTATCTCAAGGGAGCGTCGCAATTTTACTTGAAATATGGCCAGTAATTCTGGTGTATTGAAAGGCGACGTGTGATTTCCCCTAAAAAATAACACTTTTTGAGTCGTCTTTTCTTCCTAACGCTCTCGCGCTGGTATCCAGCTTTAAGAAATGAGTGAGAGTGTATCGACACTATAACTATTTATGATTATAATGGGGCCATGGGAATACGAGACGAGTGCGATGTGTTACGTAATTCTGAGAGAGCGTCGTGATATGTAGGTTGACACGTTTTGTTTTTCCAATGAAAGTGAAAGGGTTTCCAAAGAAAAGACTGAGGCGGCTTACGCTAAAGCTCTTGATTTATCGTGCTCTACACATTACAAATTTCTCCTCTCTCTCAGTGCATCTAATTAGACGACAACAAAAGTCAAGCAAACAACCCGTGAGGATCCTCTATTTTGCATTCCTCAGCGAGAAAAAAAATACTACGCTGCGTACAAGAAAGAAATCCGACAGCACGTATTTTTCCGTTGAGAAAAAAAAACTCGAAAGGACTCCCTCATGTTGTTCTTTTCATCATCAACGAGGCGTGCAGACAGAGACAAGCAGAGTGTGAACACACTGCATCGTCCTTCAATTACGACAAATTAAGGATGCTCTCCGTTATTGTCTTTGTTGGTTGGGAGGTGCGTATTTTAAAGTGGTGTGGCGTTGAAAGACAACACACAACAGCCTTTTCTATGAATAACAACGCTTCCATTGAAGACATCGGGAAGTGAGTGATATATGGGAAAAAACGACAATTAACATTTGTGGGTATATATGTACATTTAAAATTATGCATATATACACACTCACTCAGCATTGGAAGATGTAGAGAAACTTTTTCGCTATTTTGAACAAAATGCAACTCTTTCTGTTGACACACAGTTTGTGTTGTGTAATTGGACCTAATTAATTAGAACATAAATAAGGTGACAATCTCAACTTCACGGCTTTCTTCCCCGTCCATCTTTTCTCTTAAAGGATTGCAATTTTTCCCCCAACGAATTGGCGAGCAATACCTCATCAAATGGCTTTTAAAGTTTAAACTTGCATCTGAGTCTTCGCAAGCTTGATTATTACAGCAGCCGTTTTGGAGTCTCCCACAAGGGAATGGAGGACCTCACTGGAAAGGAAAATGTTTGCAACGGTTCTCCTATCTGGTGTTCTTCTTAGCAGATGCTCCCTGTTTCCTAAAAAGTGATAGAGAATGGCATTATCCACAATATGATCGTCGTCATCATCTTCCCATACGAAGGAAAAGAGACAAGTCAGACACACAATGATAATTTATACGAGAATTTATATTTTGGTTGTCTTCCTTCCCCTTTTCCGTGTCTAACTTCCTCTTCGGCTGGCATGCATTGAACTCTCTGTCTCTCGTCTGTCTTGCCTGAATCAAGTTTTCCTTCAGCGGAGTCAACAGTGGTGTGTGTGGCGTGTGCTCAGAGAGCGTAAGGAAATGCCGGTAGTGAAGAGAGGGAGAAGTTCTGATAAAAACGGAGTTTCACAATATACCTACACCGCTACCGGATCACTTCTACCGCATCCATGTGTCTCTCTGTGTGTGTGTGGTGCAGTAATTTTTTTGTAAGGAATACGCGGCCTTTAAACCGGAAGGGATGATGATGAGGGTCACATAATAAGCTCCGGTGGTGGTGGTGGTTGTGATGATGTTGCTGCTCTTTATATAATCCTATACACACAAAAGCTCATAATCAACTCTCAAGCTTTTTTTTGAAGAGTTTGTGTGTGTGGAGTTGTCGTGGTATACAGAAAAGGTTGACGAAGTGGAACTAATTCGGTTTTCCACAAGAACTTTGGATTTTTTTTGTATGCATCTGTCCATCGTTTTGTACGATTATATCGGTGGTCTCTCGATTTTGTGAGTTATGCCTGCGCGCCTTTCTCTTTGCTTCTTCCGCTTTTGTCACAATTGAGCATTACCCGTTTTGTCGGGGTTTCCCCCTTTGCTCTGCTTAACCTTTTATCTTGTGGCATGCTGGAGAAAAGTAAATAGTGGTGACGGATTGTAATGTGGTTACACAGCGAATGTATGTTCTGTGTTCTACTACTGGTTGTAATGTCTGCTATGAGCTTTCCGTCGTTATTCTGAACGTTGGAATAATTCTTGAAGGGCATTCATTTTCGCGGAAGAGTGGAGCTTGTGCTTGCTCATTATCCGATTTTAGTAAGGACGGTATGTAATTGACACGTGAAGCTGTGATAATATCGTGCATTCTCTTATAATTAAAAGGATTGTCATGCTTGACATTTTATGCGAACGTTTTGCAAATCTTGATTCCTACAGGCGAAGGACAAGGCATTTATGTTGTAAGCACTGCCTTATGTAATTGTTTATTTTTTTAAAAAATTGATTTCCCATTATGGAACCGGGTTTAAGTATTCTGAAAAATTGAGTAGAAGCCACACACGTCCCAATATGTATTTTTTATAAATTAAATTCTATGGTTTATTCGTGCCGGTTGCGCGATTATTTCTCCGAATTTTACCCAACAAATTGCCAATCGAGAGAAAAAGAGTTTGACAAAGTTTCTTCAATAAAAATTCTTCTTATGTAGCACTAAATTATTAACGATTCTCATCAGATTGTTGGAAACCTCTCGCTGTCTTGTGGAGCCTTTCTCTAAAAAAAGCAGCAGTCGTCATGAAATTGAGCAACGTGTGTCCTCGTCAAGCTATTATATGATGCACGGTATTGGCCGCACATTGACTGGACATTTCGAAAACTCGGTGACGCACGAAGCGAAGATTCCTTATTGTACACAATAATAAGTGATAAAGCTACGAGCAACAACCAGTTGGCTCTCTAAACATGGAGTAAGCATATAAAAATGTGAAAGGTCAATAGGAAACTCATCGACAAGAAAATTATGGCCACCACCACACTTTTACAGGTAGATACACATTTATGTATTCAAAAACTGTATTGATTCCATTTAGGCAGCGCGCATTCTTTGCAATTTTGTGCTTGTCTACTGTTGAAGCGGAACTAAGAATTTTGTAGAAGTACGATTAAAATTCAAGCGCTCCCTGCTCACAATTATTGACCATGTTGTTGTCCTCAGTGGACGACTTAATACGTTCCACGCGCCTGTCTTGTTAGATATGATCTAAATTAAGAAATTTCAACGCGCATGTTCAGTGTTACGTTCATATTTTGTGTGGAAGCACTGACTCCGTCAGACACACAACAAGACTTGTGCAATTTATCTTGACAAGTGAAACCGTACTTGAAGTTCGTTTTCAATATCGTCGTCATAATAGTATTGACGTAGTTTGCCGGCTAACTCCAATCCTTCCCACCTGCGAGGTCCCGGCTCCTTTCCAGAAAGTTACAAGCACTCGATTAGAGGCTACATGTAGAATAGTTACGTGAGAGAAGGAGGGAGGCGATACTTAATGAAAATGTAGTGTCATTAATTTTCTCTGCATAAGGCACTGAATGTCTACACACATTTCCAAAATATTTGACACGACGCGAATCGCCAAGCTAAACATATTTAACTTGGCCTGTGAGAAAAATACTCCTCCATCCGTCATCACGATGGTTTGTATGAATGGTCACGAGGAAGAAGTTGTGAGTTCCTGGAATAAGGAAACAATGCTAATAATTTTTATTCGTAATGGCTTCTCGATGTGTGTAGTCCAAACGTTGTGTTACACGCTTTTCATGTATCGGCATGAGATACATACATATATGCATATGTAAGTATATATACATACGCCAGTAGTTTGTTTTCCGGACACGAAAATTCGTATTGAAATCAATCGATGACCATACTTGAATATTCGAGGCCATTCCAGTAAAAATCGATCTCTCCCTTGACTGTCGTCTTGTAAATACGCTCTTGTCGACTTTTTTTTATTGTTGGCAGTTTCTCCGAAGCTAAAAGGGGATTAACGGTTTAACCGAATCTCCTTGAAATAAAAATATGGCTTTGAGAGGAAAACCATTTTAATGACTTGACATGGTTTGCTACATTTTTTCATCTACTGCCACAACAATATATTACCATCTTTTCCTCCTTCAGTCCGTGACATATGAGAAGCACACGCCATGAACTACCGGGTGACTTACCACTTTTTTCTACACACTTTTTTATATCGGAAGTTGGTCCATTTCCTTCATGCTTTTCCCTTTCATCATCATCAATTTGGGATCGACAAAAGAAAACTTTTAAAGGCCTTCCCCATCAAAAAAGAGATGTACGATGTTTCTCTTGTATCATTTCGTTCACCTGCATCCCTTCAGAAAAAAAATTAGAACCGGTGCTCGTACAATACTTGTTTTTTTCCCCTGTTTTCCCTATGCATATGGTCCTTATTTTTGATGAAGTCAGTTGTTGGGCATGGCCATGATCATCATCATCGTCGTGCGTGTATGTGTGTGTAATCCGGTGATGCGCTCGCGGTTATCCTTGTTATTTTTTTGTACCAACTTTTGGCTTGACAGTTCAATGAACATGCATGCATGTGCGGAAAGAATAAAGGTTGAGACAGGGAGAGATGGACGTAGAGGCTCGTGCCTCATGTAATTTTAATTTGAATGTCCAACAAGTCAGCTTCTCAATAAACATAAGCAACTTCCGGTTTTTAAAAAAATCCAGGAGGCAAATTGTTGACTGAGTGAACAAAGGATTTCACAAAAAAATATTCTAATTTATGTAAGTAAGCAGACAAAATGCTGGATTGAAAAGGAGTTGATTTTCAAACCGTTTTGTGTACATTCAATAAAGCAAGCTTTGGGAGCAAGCTGCTGCTTCAAGTGGAAATTAGAAAACAAACTTGTCAATTCAAATCATTCACAGTGTTGTGATATGCGTATTACGATTAGACAGAACAGGGAACCCAAATCGGAGTCTCGTCCGACCTCTCCAAATAAGGATGCGTCGTGGAATGTTAAGCAATTGAGTGTACGCTGAGTTGTCACCAAATCGTTTAGGGGTAGTTAGTAATAAATGAATGGATGGATGAATGAATGGCGTGGTATGAATGGGCAATTCAACCTCATAACTCATCATTGCAGCAGATTAAATTACTCGGTGTGTGTAGCAAGTGCCTTGATAAAAGTGAATAAAACAATGAGCGGTCGTCGCATGTTAGTTGGAGGAGATAATTAAATGGATTACAAAAATGAATATATGAATGAGCAGAGGGAGCGAGAAGTAGAATGCAGTGTGATTCATCGAGCCCCAGAGGATACTATGAGACCAAAATGATCGAACAGAAGAAACAATTGATTTATATTATAGAACAAATGAGTTTATCCTCAGACAAGGCAAGGCATGTCGCTCCCAAAATGCATTAGTAATTAGTTGAGAACACACAAGTAGAGAACAGTGGAATGACAGGTGAGACAAAGGACAGGTTCTGGTATCGAGAAGCTGTACTATGCTCAGAATTTTTTATTTATTGTCAAAAGAAACCAAAGGAGCCAAGGACAATGACCAGAATCAAAATTAGAATATACTCAGGCCTACGCAGGAAAAAAAGTTGGTGACTTGCGTGTGACTCTCCATCTGACAAAGTTGTTCATCTCAGCATGGGAACCGGCAAGTTGTCATGAAAAAATTCTCTGCAGACTCACCCACACACTTAAAATTGTTTCAAGTGACACGAATTGCAGCACTCCACAAAGACAAACTATCTCGTAGAGAAGGAAAGAGGATGATCAGAATTTTTGTTGATGACGTTGCTCGTGTAATTACTTACTTTCATTCATAAATGCAACGAGCTCAGCAAGATTTTCATTGATGCTCCTCCCAGGCGTTCTCAACTTGATGACGAATGCGTGTGGTGAGCAAAGTGGAGCTGCACTTTGCGCAAAGTTTATGCACTCCTACTGTACGACGTCCATGGGAAATATTTGATGGTAATCAGAATTCCATTCGTTAGCACATCTTTCTGACGATTATCAAAATTGAATGAGTTTTATGATTTGAGATAGAGCAAAGTGCAGTCACCGAGCTCAACTTGAAATTTAGTACAACATTCTTTTATTACCACGTATTCCTAGTGTTTCCCAATTATCCTCTTTGTCAACATAACTTTTAAGAGAAACCTTCAAAATAATTTCGGATATGAACAAGTTCCTTCCGACGACGAAAATGTTTCCTTCTCCCGCTATGCTAATTTTGTGTGAGACCTCGTTTTTCCCCTGAAAGTAATGGGAGAATGCAGTTTGTCATTTCTGGTCGTTATCATTTGTCAAATTATATCTTCCACGCAAGGAATACGGTCAATGGGAAAGTTGTTTATTTAGAAAGCATTTATTCGGAGAAGACTGTGGCACACGAGTTTTTCTTTATTGCACAAAAAATAAGGTGCTTTTTTTTCTTTCGCGTGTCACACATTTGCTAAAAAAGTGTTCCACATCGTTACATTACGATGGCAATAGTGATATACTTATGCGTGTATACCGTGTTGTTAGGAGTCCCGTGTCCCCCTTTTCCGGAAATTTTAATAAGGCAACTCATCATCATACCTCACTAATAAAAATGTGCAAGCACAGAAGAGAGAGGAAGCAATGAATGCTTAACTATCCAAATGACAGATTCGAGTAAATTTTGATGCATAATTGATGAATTTTTTGGCTCAGCTTGAGGGAAATACGGTGCATATCCAATCAGTAGTAGTCCTCTATTAGTACGAGCACATGAGTTTTTTTAGCATTTGCGTAATGGAACTACTCGTTGAAAAGTCTTCAAATTTGCTGTAAGCTTTTTTTACCACGCTTTCCTGTCATTAGTTAAGCTTCAACATAACATTGATACAGTGGTGTAATTTATTACAAAAGTTACGCGTTCAAATTGGATGTTTAGCATTTTACAATTTCCCTGGTGCCCTTCTCCTGTTTGAAGGAACTTCTGAGAGTACAGTTTATGTGCACGTACGGATTCTGTAATTTTGTGAAATAATTTTTTTTGGCCAGTGGCAATGATATTTTGTTAAATAATATGGCAACAGGGTCTCGCAGCTTTGGAAAGGCAGGGACAACGAGGGTATATGCACATTTTATATTATTCAACCCGAGGTCTTTTTCAGTCATAATTAATTCTCCATGAGTTTTGAGGCGAAAAAAGACACGTCAAGGATTTGTCGAAAACATGACACGGAAACGTGCTCAACATCAACGTGCCGATTTCGCCTACGCGTTCCATTCTTGCCTCACCAACAAAAGTACACAATGAAGTAATATTATCATTACGAGAGCAATCGGGTAAAAAAATGGCCTCTTCACCGGCAATCAAATAACATTTCGCGGTCGATGTCGTTTCATAATAAAACTAATGGATTGACCAATGCAACTGCATATTGCTCACAGAAACAGAATTACTAGGTTTAGTAATAAGCTTGAGAATTAAAGCTTTTGTCATCTGTTGAGAAAGTTCCCTCCAAATTATTGAACGTCAATCTTCTCTGGAGAGAATATCAGACTGTGATCACCACGCGAGCTTTATACAATTAATTCCTCAGCAAGTCATTTTGATGTGAGACAAGCGATAAGTTTCCCTTGAATGGGAGCACATTAAAAATTTACAAATTGCTGAAAGCTTGACCGTCAAAAATAGTTGGTCTAAATTTGTGCATTGTCTCAGTCGAAGGTCATGATTATTGGTTTGACATGTGAATCCCTCATCTACTCGTAGGAAGATTAAGGTAATTTCATCAATAGAAAACTAATTCCTATGACAACGGTTGTGAACACGATGATAAATAATTTGTGTAAACTTTATTTTAGTTGTCTTGAATGACATTCCTGACGTCACCGTGGAAAATGATCTGGATCTGTCGTTAGACAGAGAAATGGAGTTCTATAAATATATCAGCAATTACTCTAAATATATGCTTTGATGTTCCGACAATTGTCTGGGACGCGCTAAAATATTCATGGTTTTCTCATCATCACATTTTTTCCCCAGTTTTTTTTCTCGCCAAAGGACGACCTCCGGACAAAGTAACTCTAGAAATAAAACTCGATTTACCTCTCACATTATACGAATTGTTTACGTCAATGTGGAAGCATGTATGAATCCTCCAATATTGTTCTATTCATGAAAAGCTGGGGCAGACGGTCTGTTTTGACAATTTGCCATGCCTCTCCTCCCCCACACCACCAAAGTAAATTCCGATACAAATTTCTATGAATTACGGTATTGATTTTATATTTTTCAGTGGAAAAATGTTGAGCATCGAAATTTCGCAAGTATTACGAAACGCCAACATACTACTGGAGACACTGCCTGATGTGAGCAACACAACCAGAATAATGTTCAGAAATGGTTATTGTGTTGCACATTTTGGTTTCCGGGTGATACATGCATAAATGAGGGAAGCCTCTCTCAAGTCAGTCCGGTTCTGAGCTTAAGCTCACGCGACAAGCAACCATTGATACGTGCTGAGTAATTGAGGCTTGGTTACAATAGGTGAAGTCATTCCAAGAATTTCCTCTTGTCGGTAACCAGCAAATGGGCAAATACGAAGTGAAAGGGGCACTTCCGTGCATTGCTCTTCCGATTAAATGACTACACGAGTTTGCTTACACAACACATAATAATAAGCGACGGCGAAGGCAGGACAAAATCATGTCGTTGAGTTAATTCAATGTTTGTAGTTTATATATTGGGTCAGCAATTGAATATTGATGGTCAATTTGAAAACGACAGTCTCGCTGTTCTACAAGGTCAAAGGTCAAGCCGTATAATAGCGCAATCGAGTGCAATCGTATAAAAGGAGTGTTAATTTTTTAATCCAGATGTGTACAATTTCATACAGTGCAAAAACCTCACAGACCGAGAGAGGCCAACTTCTCACGTTTTACTTTCACTCAACACAAACGATTTGGAAGTCTGTTATTGTGAATTGATTGTTTTTTTTTCTTTATAACTGTTTAATGTATTGCAGCTCGTAAAAAGGTGCAAAAAAACGAACGAGAGGGAAAATCAGATAAGTCTCGCAATGTGATTCGGACTTTGGTCAACTTATAAAATTTTCTCGTGGTTTTCCAGTCCACTTCTGTGTGAATTCATCCATAAAAAATTCTTTCGTTTTTAATACATCATTAATGTATTCGTATTCGGTGTGTATGCATGTTTCGAGTTTTTATGCTGGCTTCCAACTCTCGAAACCATTATTTTTTTTCCTCCTTCACAACTTCTTTACTTACACTCCTCGGATTTGTCCACGCATACAATACTATTCGTCTTGAGCACATGTACAAGAATAATATGTTGACGTACTATTCCTGGAAAAATGCCCCTTTCTTAGTTTTCTCCAGAGGGAACTGAACTCTCGGAAGCTTGTCACTTGCTTACTTCACTGCACGTCAACCTAAAAACAAGGACTCTTGATGTGTGTGAGTGCAATGCTTTCCTTGGTCTGTCTCGTGCAATTGCGCAAGATTGTGTATGAATTTCTTATGTGCGATGTTGTTTTCCACTTTTTTTCACCTTATCACTGGAACTGATTGCCGTATCTTGAACCGTAATAGTTTAAAGAATAGCTGGACTTTCGTAAATTAATAGTTGCCTAACCAACAACCGAACGAAAAGCGGCAAAAAACTTTGATAATGGCATCCTAGTTTCTTCACCTTTTCCATTTATTCTTTAGGTATAATACAAGTCAAAACAAAACGATGCAAGTATAAGTTTTTTTTCTTCGTACCGTACAAAATTTAATTTGAAATTTAATCTAAACTACTACAGTATGAAAAACTAATCGAATCAACGATGAGTGAATAGCAGAATTGTGATAAATGACTACATGCAAACTTTACCTATCTGAAACGTTGAAGTTATATATTCCATGGAATTCAAGAGAATCTTAAAAGTATTGCATGCATAGACAGTTTGTGTGCGTACAAAAAGCCGGCATCCTGACCGACGATTTGGCAGCGCACATTTCAGCCACTCTAATGAGGACTTTGGCTACCAACTGAGGAGAACAAGGAGACACAGCCGAGTTCCACCGCGACTCCGCACCGCGGCTCCAACAGCTATTTGGAAAAGGTTGAAGTGTGTGCTCACAGTTGATATAGATCTCTGAAAAGGGAAACCGTCTGATTTTCGAAAGACCGGTAGTCGCGGCATCAATTAGTGGAAAGCGCTTAGTCGAAACAAT